>CAUYQG010133419.1:0-37481 GCA_963574415.1 Tarsius wallacei
CGCCCGGCTAGTTTTTTTTTGATTTATTGTAGAGATGAGGTTTCGCCTGCCCAGGCGGGTCTCGAACCCGCGGGCTCAGGCAATCCACTCACCTCAGCCTCCCAAGGCGCGGGATTACAGGCTGAGCCACCGAGCCCGGCTCTTATCTGTTTTAAGTAGGAACTGAAACTGGATTACCTCCATAAAAAATTATTTTCTTTTTAAAAGTCAGGTTAATGTAATTTATGAACTCACAACAAAGAATGTGTTGTAATCAGACATCTATATATCTTAAGCAAGTTAAGACGCTTTCCCCCTTTCCCTCTATTTGTGAGGGTTAATCCTCCTAAGTCCACTGTATTTTCTATTTTTTTCTGACTTTTTTTTTTTTTTTTTTTGAGTTGGAGTCTCACTCTGTCACCCAGGCTGAAGTGCAGTGGCATGCTCATGGCCATCCCAGCGTTGACCTACTGGGCTCTGACGATCCTTCTGCCTCAGCCTTCCAAGTAGACTGGACTACAGGTGCGCTACCACACACGGCTAATTTTTAATTTATTGTAGAGACGAGGTCTCGCCAAGTTGCCCAGGCTGGTCTCGAACCCACGGGCTCAGGCAATTCACTCGTCTTGGTCTCCCAAAGTGCTGGATTACAGGCTGAGCGACCGAACCCGGCCTATTGTATTTTCTTTGAGTCAGATGAAGTTTTGAGCTATGTTTTTTAGTCTTAAGTTTTACCAACAAATATTAGAATCATAAGTTTTTGTATTCCGACATATTGTATGTTTATCTTGAAACTGTAAGTGAAAAATTCTATTATCTTATAATAGCTGGCCACTATTCTATGTTTTGGCATTTCCTTCTGGATTTGATTTAAAGTTATGCAAATGTTTATATGGACAAGAATTTTGGATATATATATGATATTTATAATGTCACATACTATAATGTATTCTACTTCTTTATTTAACCGTATACTAAAAAAATTACATACAATAGTCATAACTATCATTTAAACTACTTTATGTCATTTACTTATAATGCTTCCTTTTTAAGCACTCAATCAACTGTAATAAACTTTTTTAAAAATTTCGTAATTGGGAAAAACTATTGTTTGTAATAATAAATAAGGTTGCAATGAACAACTTATCACAAATAACCTTTTTTATTGAGTTACTTTTTTGTAATAAACTTTGTATTTTGAAATAATTTTTGATTTTCAGAAAAGTTGCAAAGACAGAGTTCCTGTATACTTTTCATTCCCAGGTACATTTCAAGGTTTAAAAAAATTAGCAATAAGTAAGCTACAGATTTCACCAGTTTTAGACAGATCTAGACAGATTTCACTAGTTTTTCCACTAATATGCTTTTTTCCCTACTCTAGGATCTAATTCAGGATATCACATTGCAGTAGTTCCCATGCCTCCTCAGTCAGCTCTGATTTGTATCAGTTCTCAGACTATCTTATATTTCATGGTCTTCAAACTTGAAAAATCCTTCTCAGGTATTTGTAGAATGTCTGGCAATTTGGACTTCGCTGTTGTTTTCTCACGAATAAACTGCAGTCATGAGTTTTTGAGAAAAATATCCAGAAGGTTATGTGTCCTGTTTGCATCATATCAGGGATTACATGATAATAACATGACTTGTCACTGGTGATGATAATCTTCTAATTTTTGAAAATAAAGTCGGGAAACTGAAGCTGACCGTTGTTATGATGGCAGAAATTGGCTTGGAGACTCTAACGGCGGTTGAAGATTCTGGTATTCTGAGACTTTCTATTTTTGACATCATATGCAACAATTTTTCAAAGAATGGGGAAGACCAAAGATACATAATATAAGTACATCAGCATTTTGGAATGTAGCAGAAGGCATTTTATTTTATAATCTTACTTCATGGACATGTGTGTGTCTGTGTGTGTGTGTGTGTGTGTGTCTGTGTGTGTGTGTGTGTGTGTGTATGTGTTTTCCCTCTCTGTTTTTAACTGTCCTTATTATAAATAAATCTTTACAAATTATCTTAAATTTTCTTCTGCAAATGGCATCCATTATTATTGGAGATGACAGTGATGTTTAATACACCATAATTATCTTTCTGAAGTTTTATTACAATGTATCTAGAAGTGGGTTTGATTTATTTTTATTTACTTAAGATTCATTGAGCCTCTTGAAACTATTGGCTAATGTTATTTATTAATTCTGGAAAATTATCAGCCAATGTCTTTTAAAATACTTCTGTGCTTCATTTTCCTTTTTTCCCAACTTCTTCTTGTGTGCATTTTTCACCTGTGTCCCACTGTGTTGCATTTTGGGTCATTTCTTCAAACTTGTCTTCTAATTTTTTCATTTTCTCATCTGCAATGTCAATAATACCACTAAAGCCATCCATTGAGTTTATAAAAAAATATTGTTGTATTTTTTATCTCTAGAAAGATTTATTTGATACTTTTCCAAAATGTTTGTTTGTTATTTGTAATTTAAAAAATTTTTCCACATGTATTGTTCTGTTGTCTTTTATTTATTTAATACAGTAATATATAAATTATCTGTTACTGCACAACAAATTATCCGAAAGCTTAGTCACTTCAAATAATATTTATTATTTATCAATTCCTATAGGTCAGGAACTCAAGCACAACATAGTTGCATCCTCCACTTCAGAGTCTCAAAAGGTTGCCATCAGTCAGGACCGGATCTGTATATCAAGGCTTGATTCATGGTTTTTGTTTTTGTTTTGCTTTGTTTTTTGCTGGATTCAGTACCTTGTATGCTGTTGCATTAAGGACCTCAGTTTTTCACTGGCACTTGGTGGTAAGTCACAATGGATTCCTTGCCACATGGGCCCCTCCAACATAGCAGTGTGATTCCTCAAAGTAAGTCAGTCAAGAAGTCTGAAAGAGAAGTCCTGATAAAAGAGAAGTCACAGTCATACATAATCATGAAAGTGACATTCCATCAAATTTGTATGCTCTTTATCAGAGCAAGTCACTGCACCCAGCCTTCTCAATCAAGGGGAACTGTTGATTTTAATTAGTTTTATTTGTGGATTTATTTTTAGACCTGGAATAAAAGTAAATTTCTCTTTGGAAAGTTTTTATTTGCTTCTAGCAGGTGCCTAAGGAAATTACCAATGAGTATGCAATTAATCTTTATTTTAAAGATTTAGATCAATAAGTATGAATTTAAGCTGAAAACTTCCATTGAAGTTAGATTGAGATTCTAAATTATGAGTAGTGATGTTCTTTTCTCTACCATATGTTTAGGTTTGTGACATTTGATTTTCTTTCATCTCTCCTGTGTGAGAGGGAACACGTTTACTTTGTTTCACATCTCATTTTGTGTATGGTATTTGGTACCTCAGTAATGGCAGGGGGATATCTTGACAGACTCCTTATACAGGTAGATAATTTGTCTACAGTTCTTTATATCCTTTGAAACTATGAATACCAAAAGTCAAATTTTTCCAAGTCAATAGGTTCTCAATTATAAGTGGGAGTTAAACATTGGGTATATATGGGCATAAGAATAGGAACAACAGACACTGGGGACTCCCAAAAGAGGGAGGGAAGGCTCTCAACTTAGCTAGATGAGTAGGAATTTGGGTGTGGATGGTGGTGAAGAAGAGTGAGGGCATATTTTAAAAACCTATCTGATTAATAATGGGTAGAATTTAATGAGTATTTCTACCAGATACATTACATATATTTATATAATTCTTCAACAATTTTTCAATCTAGGTTTAACTTTTTGCTTCACAGATGAGGAAGCTGAAACAGAGAAATGAAACAAGTTGTCCAAAGCTACATAACAAGGTGGTGGGCGACCTAAAATCCAGACTCAGGACTGTCTGATGCTGAATGCCATGTTCTTTGCACAATACTTCCCTGATAATAATTTTGTAATCTTTTCTACTAATAGTAATATTTTCTACTGATTCTTTCTTGAAGAAAATAGATTTGTTTTTGCAAGAGCTTTGTTAACCCATTCATTCAGTAGCTGATCATTTAATTTAAGTTATCAAAAAGACTTGACTGGAGTGTTAACTTTTGGCGCTAATCTTACAAAGAAGAAGTCAGGCATTTCTGCTTACATGGGGTACCCAATGGTTCCTGGCAAAGGAAAAGCAGAATTCAGTTTGAGTCACTAATCTCTCACCTCCCTTGATAAACAAAACAAAATAAACTTTCAAAGGAAGAAATTTTTCCTCTTCTTAAGCTAAGTACAATTAGTAATACTATAATTACTATAGAAGAAATGAATCTTATTAAAAAAAAACTCAGAGGAAGAAGAAGGCAAAAAGAGGAGAGGAAAACAGAACCTGAAAGCCCACATGAATCATGTAGTCCAGCTTCTTCACCTTATATGTAAGAAAAGAGAGATTCAGAATAGCCTGGTAACACTTAGGGCGTTAGGACTAGGGTCACAGTCATCTACTTTGAGCCAGTGTTGGTTCCACTGCTGCATTAATGCTTATATAGAAAACAGAAACACACATTTAGCATTTGAGGAATCATCACGTGGGCCTGTCCACTATACAATTGGTTTTAAATCTTATAGACCTAGTAATTGAGTCCTGGGTAAATGAGACTCCATTATTTTAGACTAGATGTTTATCCTTCATAACTTATTTACTATTGCAGCTGGAAAGTTTATAAATGAATTCTTAACCCAGAAGCATATCCTATTACACACTAGCTCTATGGCATTAAGGTGAAGTCTGTGCTTCCATTTTTGATTTAATTTTATTATTTTTAAAATTTATTATAGAGATGTGGGGTACAATTCAGGGTTAGGTATATAAACATTGATCATGCAGGTACCCTTGTTGTTGAGGTATGACCCTTCCTCCCCTAGCAGTTTCCCTCAACTGCCAATCCCACCCCCTTCCACTGACAGTTTTCCACTACTGCCAATTGCTTTCTTATAGCATTATAATTGTTCAAGGTCAACTTATGAATGAGAACATATGGAATTCAGTTCTTTGTTTCTGTGATAAATCACTGAGTATGATCAACTCCAAATCCATCCAAGTTGCTGCAAGGTCCATATATTTGTTCTTTATGGCTGCATAATATTCCATTGTGCATATGTACCACATTTTTTTTTTTATCCAGTCCAGCTTCAATGGGCAGTACGGTTGGTTCCAGTTTTTGCTATTGTGAATAGAGCTGCAACAAACATACGTGTGCAGGTATCTTTTTCGTAGAATAATTTGAGTTCCTCTGGGTATATTCCCAATAGGGGAATTGCTGGATCATATGGAAGGTCAATTTCTAGTTCTTTCAGAAATTACCAAACTCTCTTCCAAAGTGGTTGCACTAGTTTGCATTCCCACCAGCAGTGTAGAAGCATTCCTTTTTCTCTGCATCCTTGCCAGCATCTGTTGTTGTTGGTTTTATTAATGATGGCCATTCTTACTGTCCTCCCCACTTTCACAGGGAGGATATTGTAAGAGAAGATGACAAATGACGGCCATTGACCTGCTACTAGATTGAGGAAACACTTTTCAGCAGTAACAGTGGAGGTTAGAAGAGAATGAAACAATGTTAATGGATACTAGTTATCAATGTAAAGATTCTGTATTTAATATTTTCATTCAACAATGTAGGTGAAATAAATGCACTTTTAGACAAAAACTGAGATAATTGCAGTACTTACTCCTTCCAACAAGTTTCCTAAAATAATGTAATCTAGGAAAAGGCAACTTGAACACAGAAGGGAGGAATGGAATGCAAAATGCTTTGATGATGAAAACTGGTCCTTCTAGCGGAAGGATCACCTAAGGCCAGCAGGTCAAGGCTGTGGTGGCCGTGAGCATGCCACTGCACTCCAACCTAGGCGACAAACTTTGAGACTCCAACTAAAAAAAAAAAGTGATCATACTGTAAGTAAATCTAAATAAACACTAATGGTATTGAATGATAGTGACTTGGTACAACAAGGTGGAGCTATGTGGCAATACTAGGTCAGACCAGAGCATGTAATCCGAGTTAAAGTGCTGTGAGGTACTTACATAAGTAAAGGAGAGATATTGGTAATTTTATATTTTACTTAGTTAAGTCTTATTATTGAAAATTTAAGAGTAACCATTAAAAGACTATAAACAGATTAGAACTCCAAATGTTCAGAGGAAAAATAAAGAAAGCAGAAAACATGATAAAGTAAACCAAAGAGAAAGTACAAATAATAGAAAATGTAACTTCATATGGTATAAATACATCTAAATAACGAATTATCGTAAGTTGCACATGAATGATGCTCGTCCTTTTAAAAACAGAGATTTCAAATAATTCATCTACAGCTCTTTGCAGAGGTTTGCTTGAACAAATAGGAAGCTTGAAAGAAAAGAGATGGAAAAATGTACCATGAAATTCCCCACCAAATAAGCTGAGACTTAAACATTTATTTTGGAGATATTAACCTGCAAGGGAAAGAAAAAGTGTTATTAGGAATGAATAGACAGTTACTACATAATGATAAAAATTCCACTTTTTCATAAAGTAAAACTGATATGATTTCAAGAATTTGACATATCATCTTAATGATTTTTTTTTTCAGTTGGAGTCCCACTCCATCGCCCAGGCTGGAGTGCAGTGGTATGCTCACGGCCACCATAGCCTCGACCCGCTGAACTCAGGTGATCCTTCCACCTCAGCTTTCCAAGTAGCTGGAACCACGGGCATGCGCCACCACGCCCAACTAATTTTTTCTTTTTTGATTTCTTGTAGAGACAAGGTCTCGCTGTGTGTTGCTCAGGTTGTCTCGAACCCCTCAGTTCAGGCAATCCTTTTGCCTCCACCTCCCAAAGTGCTGGGGATTACAGGCGTGAGTCACTGTGCCCGGCTTCATAGTGAAATATTTTAACATATCTTTCACATTAATTGATAGATTGATCAGACATGATTTAGAAGATTTGGATAATGATCTTAACAAGTTTGAGGTAATATAAAGCTCTGTCCAATGACTTGACAAGACAATTAATGTAAAGTATGTAAATACATATATAGACTATTTTAAAAAATTGAACAAAATCTTGTCCACAAAATAAATTTCAATAAATAACAATAATAAATAAC
Organism: Tarsius wallacei; assembly: GCA_963574415.1. Taxonomy (NCBI): domain Eukaryota; kingdom Metazoa; phylum Chordata; class Mammalia; order Primates; family Tarsiidae; genus Tarsius; species Tarsius wallacei. The sequence goes on from CAUYQG010133419.1 coordinate 7,055, forward strand.
AGAGCCTATTAGAAATTAAAAATTAATAATTTAAAAATATTCATCCCAATGCAATTGGAGATTTTTTTTAAAAAACCCTATACTTCTAAAAGATTTATGGGTCAAAGAAGAAAGTCTGGAATTTTTGAAATAGTTAAAACTGAATGATAATAAAATCCTACATAATTTTACTGGTAGAATGAAACTAAACCAGTATTTAAAAGTTAACTTATATCCTTAAATGAGAATGTCAGAAAGATAAAGCATTAATAAGTTCAACCAGCTAGGAATAAAACAAGAGGATAACTTCCCATGAAAAAGCAGAAGAAAGAAAACAATAAGTATGAGTGAGATAATTAATAAAAAAAACCATGGAAAATCTGATTATTAAAGAATAATAGAATAGATAACTGGCAATAACTGGCAATATTGATAATAAAAATAAGAAGGTAGCAATATTAGAAATAAAAAAGTGGGCATAACTGAAAATGATAAAATTTTAAAATGCATCAATTAACACTATGAATCATTCTGTGTGAAATACAAGCCAAAAGTTACAACAAAATTGAAAATTTATTTGAAAGAACATCACAGCTGAAATAAACCCAAGAATAAAAAATAGTTTAAAAATATCAGGTCAAGACTGTTTTAGAGCTGACTTTTTTTTTTTGAGTTGGAGTCTCACTCTGTCATCCAGACTGGAGTGCAGTGGCTGCTCCCGGCCACTGCAGCCTCGACCCACTGGGTTCCGGCGATCCTTCCGCCTCAGCCTTCAGAGTAGCTGGAATTACAGGCACGCGCTACCATGCCCAGCTGACTTTTTGATTTATTGTAGAGATGAGGGCTCACCAAGTTGCCCAGGCGGGTCTCGAACCCGTGGGCTCAGGCAACCCACTCACTTCAGCCTCCCAAGGTGCGGGATTACAGGCTGAGTCACCGAGCCCGGCCTAGAGCTAATTTTTAACAAAAATTCAAGGAATAGTTAACATATCTTTTATAAACTGTTCCAGAATATACAACAGAAAGAAAAATTTTAGCCCAGGCAACTTGGCAAGACCTTGTCTCTACAATAAACAAAAAATTAACTGGGCGAGGTAGCACACACCTGTAGTTCTGGCTACTTGGAAGGCTGAGGCAGAAGGATCGTCAGAGTGCAGCAGGTCGACCCTGGAGTGGCCATGAGTGTGCCATTGTAGTCCAACCTGGGCAACAGAGTGAGACTTCAACTCAAAAAAAAAAGACTTTTGTGATATGGCTAGAAGGAGGCAAGGGGTAAGCCACACCACATCTATAAGTGGAGGAAGAGTTCCAGGGAAAGGATGACTGAAGAGGTCCTCAGGTTGAATCCTACTTGCATAGGTGAGGAAGAATACAGAAGTAGCAAGGTGTCGGCAGTACAGGGAGCAAGAGAGTTTGAGGGGCTGATCCCAAGGGGGTTCTCAGCATGGGAAGGACTGGGGCTTGTCCTCGAGAACTTTACTTGAGATAATTGCCCTGTTCTGGGTTTGAACCAAGGATTGACAAGCTCTAACTTATTTTATACGGCTCACTTGTCAAGAATTGACAGCAAGAGACATAATATTAATAAGGAATCAGTTGGGAGCTTCTTACAGTAATACAGATAAGGTGGGACATTGGCTTGGAGAAGAGTGATAGCTCTGGGGATGGTGGGAGTGGTTGGATTCTGGGTCTGTTTTTCACGTAGAGTCCACAGAGTATACTGATGAGGAGTGAGAGAAAGAGAGGACTCAGGATGACTCCAAGTTTCTGGAGCAATGGAAATTGTCATAAAAAGATGAAAACAAGAGAGGCTATTGGTGGAGCAGTTTGCAGGGGATCAGACAAGGAGCAAGAAACAAGAGCCTTGGCCATGATGAATTGGCAATCTGTGAGGTATTCCTACTGTGAATGTTGTTTGGGTTTCTGGGCAGACGTGTGTGAAATTCAGGAGAGGGTGTGGGCTAGAAATATCAATTTGGGGTCATTAATTTATGAATGGTCTTGAAAATTTAGTCCTAATGAGATTTTCTAGGGGATGATTATAGATAAAGTGTAAGAGAACTAGAGATGGAGCTGTGGGCGTTCTAACACGAAGAGACCAGGAACCCGCAGGAGAGGTGGAGAAGAACTGACCTGTGAAGGAGTAGCAAAGCCAAGAAGAAGTGGAAACCTGGAAGCATAATGAAAGATGTACAAAAAAGGAATGGGCAAATGAGTTGAAGATCCTGATAAGCAAAATAACATGAAGATCGAAATGTGACCCACTTCTTTTTCCACGCAGGCAACTTACGAGTCACTGATGACTTTCACCAGCACAGCATTCATGAATGTAGATGTAAAAATCCAAAAATAATCACAAACAAACTGAAGCCAGGAATACCCAGCAAATGTCATGACTATGGGGAGTTTATCCTAGGGAAGCAACGAATGAAACCGGGAGAGAAGATTCATTCTGTCAACCACCTCTGGTTCCAGTCATAAAACACCTGAATGCACCACACATCAGGAGATCCCGGAACCAGAAAGTCACTGCTTTATCAGCCTTTATTCCTGCAGAAATCTTTTACTAATCTTCTGTCTACGAGATAAGATCCAAGCTCTTATCATGTGCAAAAGCTCTCCATTCTCTTCCCTGGTCCTCTGCAGGCTCATTCTCCACACACTTCTTCAACTCCATGTGCACCCTATGAAACAGCCATCCTGAGTTACAGAGTTCTTTAACCAGGCAAGCCTAGGTCGGGCTGCCATGTTTTCTCATATGCTTGTGGCTGAGACATTTGTTACTCAATGAGTCACCAATTCTCACCCATGTTTCCCAGCCCCTTTGTAGTTAAGCAGGATGACCATAGTTTTTTGGATAGTGGGCTTGCACAGAAGTGGTGTTTTTCACTTCAGTGCTAAAACATTTAAAAGCTGGTACATGACCCTGCATCTCCCATCCTTTCCCACAGAGAACTGGAAGCACATGTTGGATGGGGAGGTGCAAGAATGAAGCCATCTGGATCATCAAATTGCCACACGGAGAAGGGCTGCCCTAGAAAATTGTTTGAATCTACGATGGTGAGTAACTTCTTTTTTATTAAACCACTGAGATCCCAGGGATGGACATGCTGACTAATACAATGGTGTTCAAAATGAGTTGATGCTGTCTACATCTGCCTCCACTTGTTTGTTTTGCAGATCCGTATTGCACTCACAGGAGCATGCCAGGGCTCTCTTACACGCTCTGGGCTTGTCCAGGTGAATATGGTGTCTCCTGGCTCCAGCTGACTTGCTGTCTTCATCTCTGTTTCTCTCACTACTGGGAAAACTGGTTTCCTCTTCTAAACTTATCAGAGTGAATATCTATGTCTTAAAGACTTTTTACATTGTAAAATAAACTTATTATATTTTACCCTAATGAGACTATAAACTCATCAATATCATTGCTCATGTTTTTAAATTTTTTCTCTCTCCAGGAACTAGTACTTGACTTTGTATCTAGAAAATATTCAGTACATTTATTTTATAAATTTCTGTGAGTTTCAGCCCTCTAGTTTTGTGTGTGTTGTGGTCCAATGTGTGTGTATCTCTGTTGTGACAAATAATCCTTCTTTTTCCTTTATGAATTAAGACCTATAAAAGTTAAAGTTATTGATTCTCAAACCATATTCCTGCTGCCTCAGTCAGTTTCAATGCTTATCTATTCTTTATCAACCAAGTGGAAAGGGAAGGAAGTCTCAATGGTTTGACTTAATAAATGGTGAAACTGAGGCCCAGAGGTTTTAGAAGGTGCTGGTTAAGAGCATTATTATGGTGGAAATACTCCAGGTAATAATTCTTTTTTTTTTTTTCGAGTTGGAGTCTCACTCTGTCACCCAGACTGGGGTACAGTGGCTGCTCCCGGCCATCCAGCCTCGACCTGCTGGGTTCTGGCGATCCTTCCGCCTCAGCCTTCCAAGTAGCTGGAACTACAGGTAGCACTACCAAACCTGGCTAATTTTTTGATTTATTGTAGAGATGAGGTCTCGCCAAGTTGCCCAGGGGGTCTCGAACCCGCGGGCTCAGGCAATCCACTCACCTCAGCCTCCCAAGCACAGGATTACAGGCTGAGCCACCGAGCCCAGCTTCCAGGTAATAATTCTAAGCTTGAGTTTTATAGTCAAATCCTCCATCTGGATAAACAGACTATTAAAGATTTGCATGTTAATATGAAGGGGACCCAAAAAGCCCCGGAATTTATTTGTAAAAAATATGTATTTATTCTTACATATTTAAACTTCAGTCACCTTCAAAATACTCCCTGCCTAATGCAATACACCTATCAAAATGCTTTTCTATTTCTCAAAACTGTTTTCAAATGCATCAATTTTAATGTCTTAATGCCTTTTAGAGCTTCTGCCGTTTTTTGTTTTACCTCTTCCACATGGGCAAAATATTTCCCTTTAACATAAAAAACAAACCAAGAAACAAAAAATTGGCTTGGGGCGATCTGGTAAATAGGGAGGGTGGGGCAAGAGGGTCATGCTGTTTTGGGTCAAAAACTGCTGAACACTCAGCATGGTGTGGCCAGATGCTCTCTTAAATCGTCCATCATGAAATGGGCAAATGCATTGAAAGGATCTAAAAAAAAAAAAAAAAACTCACTGAGACTGAACGCAGACTCTCACATCAAAACTAGCTGGTACACTGATGCAGATGGGTTCCTAGAACACTTATCGAGGGGGCAAAGTCTGTACTACAAGGGGTCCTCCCTCCAAAAAATGATTCCATTTTTGGGCCCCCCCTTTGTGTTTTTGTGTCCACTCTTAAATAACATTTCTTTTATACCAATTATAATTAATATATTAAATTCCATAGCTCTGCTTGCATGATATTTATTGAAAATGCAAACAAAAGCATAGATGCTGTAAGCACTCATGAACAATTAAAATGACCAGCAATCATATTCAACCCATATTTTTTGAACAAAGTAAATGGACCTCCAGGGGTTTCTGATCCCGGCAATACTCTTATTTCTTTTTCTGCTTGGTGATTCTCAGATATTTGTTTATAATTGTTTCTTGAATCATATATTTATGTTTTATTGACTTTATGTGTGCCATATTTTTAATATAAAATAAGTTTAGCAAAATATATAAATCTTTTAAAAATCTTTTATTACAAAGTTAATGTATTTCAGGACACTTAAAAAATAGAGATGTACAAAAAGAAGAAAATTAAAACCTCCCACAAGGCCACATCTGCCTGATCCCTGCTGATACAGCAACTTACAGCTTCCCAGGCTTCCACACATGGGTTCAGACAGACAGACTCACAGACACGGAGAGGCAAACACATGCACCCTCCTCCCACCATGCTATCCATTTCTGTCCCTACCTCCATCACAGACTTCTTAAAGTAAGAAGTTAATATTGGTATGAAACTAGTAGCTAGACTTCAGATACTGTTCGGATTATACCTGTTTTCCCACCGGATGCTACATTGCATTCAGTTCCCATGCCTTTTTTGCAGGGTGGCCAGCTCATCTCAGATTGCTCTATTTGTCCTAATATTAAAAATAAAAGTCCCTCATCTCAGTCCTGAGTCAACTGAGACAGCTGGTCACCCTATTCCCTACTCATCTGCACTCTGTGGCATTTTTTAGACCCTTCTCACCTTTTTTGAGCCTGGCACTGTTGAAGGGCTCTGGTCGGGTATGTTGTAGAATGCCCCCGATTTGGGTTTGTCTGGTGTTTTCTCATTTTTAGACCACAGTTATGAATTTGGGAGGAAGACCACAGAGGTGACATGCTTTTATCATTGTATCATGTCAGGGGTGCACAATATCAGCATGAGTTGTCACTGTGATATTAGCCTAAAATGTTGCCTGAGGCCTGTCAGCCAGGTTTCTTCACTGTCATGTGACTGTTGTTTCCTTTCTGTACTCAGGTCATTAGAGTCACTAATTCCAGGTGGGAATTAATCCCACCTCCCATGAGGTTGGAGGAGTTACGAATAATTTTTGGACATATGTAAAAACCACTCAGTAATAAGTATTTTGGGGGCAGATACATGAAGGTTATGCCAATAACCTGTTTTTCTTTAAAGTTTCACCCACTAACTATAGCATCTTCAGTGGCTCTTGCCTGCAGGATTATCACTGTGGCATTCCAGTAATGATTACCTCTTTCCTTTGTTACTTCTACATTTATTAACTGGAATTCCTCTGGAAGTAAGACTTGTCCTTTCACTCATGCTTACTTGTTTATATCAGTAAGGATTTAGGGAGATTTAATTGGGGGGACTATCATCCAATACAAATTGCACCTAATTTGTCGCTCAAATTGTTAAAGGCTTGACCACTGGGATATCTATTATACTCACTCTTGTGTCCTTTTGACGGATTCTCATCTTTTATTTTTATTCTTTTTTAGCGCTTAGTTACTGCCACTGCAAGGCTCTCCAGACTCGTTTTGTATTTTTTTCTGTTCTAGCCCTAGAAAAATGTCATTCCTCTAAAAAGCATTGGTGCCCTAGTTCCCTTTATGAGAGAATCGTATTTAAATTTGGGCCTTAGGTACTCATTGCTACCAGGTGTTGCTTTTTCTAGGCCTTCAGTAGACAGGGCTAGAAATTATATCTGTGTATGCTAACCCACACGACTGCATTTACTTTGATAGCTGTTCTGTATTAAAATAAAAATGAGTTTGTACTGATTTCTCTAACGATAATTCATAACCACAGTGTTTGTTCTAGACTTCCCCTGTTCTCTGACAATGAAGAATCTGGCTCTAATTTGCTACTCCATATTGAATAATTTGTTTAATTTTAGTATTATCTTTTTTCTACAATGCTAGATTTAATTTACTTACATTTTGTTGAGGAATTTTGCATCTCTGTTTATAATGGATATTGGTTTATAGTTTTCTTGTGATGTTTTGTCTCCCCAAATGACTTGGAAAGTGTTCTCTTATTTATTCTGTAATATCTTTTTTATTAGTTGTTGTTTACTAATAATGAGGCAATAGTACACATTTCAACAAACAAGTACCTCTTGTCGTAAGTTATTCCATGTTGCATATTGTGGCATTTAAATATATAGATGAGAAAATCACACCCATGGATAAGCACCTCGAGGAGCTCAGTGTTGAGTGGTTCAGTAGAGTGACTGTGATAACACATGGGTATTTAAAAGACAGGAGAGAAGAGGTATGTAGGGATGGGGCAAGGGGGCATCAGAAAAACTAATTCTGATACGAAGGCTGCAAGGTCTCATTGTAGCATGCTGCATACTGCTCTCATTTGGAGGCAGGATGGTGGTCACAACCGCAGTGTGTTTCAAAGGCAATAGAAATATTTAGAGCCAGAAGGTCAGCAGAAATCTTTTGGGAAGTGAGTTCTTTTGGCTTATGAACTCATCCACTAACAGTTAGGGTTAGGGAACAGAAGGTGCTGAAGGGAAAGGAGGTTGCATCAGAAAAATATGGCCTCTCAGATCCAAAAAGTGGGTTTCTCCATCTGGGAAAAGTATTGTATGTCTCAGCAACAACTGGGAGCTCTGAGTTGGGAATAAAGCAACATCCACAATGGACATACATGCCAGGAAAGAGAAAGGTCAGTAATTTAGTGGTAACCTGAGTTCTCTCCTGGTGATTCAATTCTGATTCCAGAATGACAAGACTGAAATTCAGAACAGACAAAGTAGTAGCTGAGCATCTAATGTTCTCTTTGGTTGGGTTGGCTCATCAAGAGGCTAGATTGTCATGGGAGAGAGTCAGATTATATGTGGAAGACTTTTATCCATACAAGACTTCTAGATACGGAAGAATGGGGAGTGAGTACTGAAGACCTAGGATAAAGGCAAGACCTCTGATATCCTGGAACAATTGCTACTTACTTGTGGGATAAGTTGAGTCTCTCTTCTACTTCTCTTGTTGACCCACTATGCTTTCTAAACACACAGAGAATTCTTAAGTGTAGTTTCATCATCTTACTTCAGCAATGGGAATGGGTGAACATTTGAGAAGGCAAAGATATAACTGAAAAATCTTTGAGTAGGAGGATAGAAAGAACCTGTACAGGGAAGAACAGGTTAGAAAAGGTAATAAAGAAAGGGAGTTTAGGAAAGGGGCTGTGGTCACTGGTTCCCCCAGGGGGTCTCTATTTAAGAGTATTTCCAGCCCAGTTGCTAAGGGATTACCTTAAGATCTTTAAATTTGACCTATTTCCTTCCTTCTAGATTATGTGTGTTCAAATTTACGTGTATGGATTTGCTGATATCAAACGCAGTGGTTACAACTGCTTGCAATTTCAAGAGGAGAAAGTGTCATACATTTTAATGACTTTCTGTAGGAGAAATAGTACGCAGGCTGATAAGAAGGGTGAAGGGTCAACTCCAAGTGGCCTTATCTGGTCATCTGTGTCTGTTTCATATTTCCCTTGCTAATGATCGCCTCACACCCACGTACGATTGTGGGGCCAAGGCACAGAGCTCAGGGACCTGTGCTCTGGTGGGAATCCATTGTTCTGCTTTGGCGCCCCAGTATAAATCCCATCTCTAATAAGGCTAATCATCTATTAGGATTGACTGTCATTAAAATTCATACTTCATATTGTTTAATTCAGAAGGGGAGAAGTACTACAAATTGTATGATTGGCTTTTTTTTTTCAGCTCACGTTTCTACAAATGGTCTGAAGCCTATGAATTTATTGAAAAACTGGGCCTACAGATCTGTATTTTTGACAAACTCCACTGACTATTTTAATCCAGAGGCACTGATCTAGAATACATTGGTTTCCCCTAGACAAGTTTTTTTTTGAGAAGGAACAGGTTGGGAATAGCCAACACTAACAAGGGTATCCAAAGATTCCAATGTTCTTCCATAATGAACCATCTACTTCTGAGTCTCTGCCACTGGATTTTCCCTTTAATTCCCCCAAGCTCATTACCAAGATACTTTTTAGCTTACTTGATGATGTCTCAAAGATTCCTTAGGCTCTGCTCATTTTCTTCATTTGGTGCTCTTTCTGTTCCTCAGACTGGGTGATAATCTCAACTCTTCTGTCTTCAAGTTCACAGATTATTTCTTCTGTCTGCTCAAATCTTCTGTTGAACCCTCTAGTGAATTTTTAAATTTCAGACTGTACTTTTCATCTCTGGAATTCTTACTTGATTTATTTAAAAACTTATTATCTTTTTATTGATATTCTCTATTCAAAGAGACATTGTTTTTCTTTTTTCTTTTTCTTTTTTGTCCCTGCTCTTTGTCCATGTATTTTAGCTTTTTAAGTATATTTAAGACAGTTGATTTTTTTTTGTTTTTTTTTTGAGTTGGAGTCTCACTCTGTCGCCCAGACTGGAGTGCAGTGGCCGCTCCCGGCCACCACAGCCTCGACCTGCTGGACTCCGGCGATCCTTCCGCCTCAGCCTTCCAAGTAGCTGGAACTATAGGCGCGCGCTACCACGCCCGGCTAATTTTTTGATTTATTGTAAAGATGAGGTCTCGCCTGCCCAGGCAGGTCTTGAACCCGCGGGCTCAGGCAATCCACTCACCTCAGCCTCCCAAAGGCACGGGATTACAGGCTGAGCCACCGAGCCCGGCTAAAGACAGTTGATTTAAAGTCATAGTCTAGTAAGGCTAATGCTTGGGCTTCCTCAGGAACCATTTCTATTTATTTATTCATTCATTCACCCATTTTCCCTGTGAATGTTCCAGGCTTTCTTGTTTCTTGGCATACCTAGTACTTTTTGGTAAAAACAAGACACTTTTAATATTATGATATGGCAATTATTGAAATAAGGCTATCTCCTCTCACCCAGGTTGTTGTTGCTGCATGTTGTGGGTTGTTGTTTGTTTAGTCATTTTACGAATTCCTTTTCTAAAATCTGCATTCTTTATTGGGCCTCTGAAGCTTGTGTTTTATTAGTATAGGGACAGCTATTGCTTTTGAGTTTTCATGAATGGGGAATAGATATTCTTCCATTCTTTGCAGAACTGGCTTTGTGTTGGGGTACTCCTTTAAAGACTAGCTAGTTCATTTACAACACGTCCTGTAAGCATAGACCAGAAGGTCAGCCAGAGGGGAAAGCAAAAGCTTGGGATTTTCTGAGGTGTTTTCTAAGCATGCATGAAGCCCTGGGCATGTACATGGTATTTCTTACAGCCCAGTATACATAGGAGGTTGTAAAAGCCCTTTCCCCCCAGTATATCTTCCCAACCTTTTTCTTTCCAGGCCTTGTGGTCCGTCTTTGCTTTCGCTGATTGTTATCCCTTGCCCCAGGATACTACAGTCAATATTTTTGCCTTTAAGTGCTTTGGGCAAATACAGTCCAGGAGGTTGCCCCACTTCTTGGAATGCTATAAGTCAAGTGAAACAAAGGCAAGTTCTTGTGCTGATGTTTCAGGGAGCCACCCACCAGGCTAGAGCAGCATTACAGTTCTTTGAGGATAACTGTCTGTTTAGTTACCTCAGGCTCCAGCAACATGCATCAGGAGAATGGGTTGCCACCTTCATAACTACCACTGGTCTGGGCAGTAGTTGGAAGGAAGAGGGGCTATTTCCAATGCTACTACACTTTTCCCCCCCAAAAACACAGTGGCTCCCTTCTTCTGAAGCTTCTTCCTGGTTGTTGTAATTTTTTGACTAGATTCCAGAGTTTTGCCAAGGTTGATTCTGACAGCTTTTGTTAGCTTATTAGTTGCTTTCAAGGAGAAAGGAGGATCTGGAGTTTTCTAATCTGCCTTTTTCAGTTGTTTAATATTTTTTTAACCTCAGCTATACATGATTTAATATAAAATATTGTTTAATAATTACTGTCACCATTGGAATGCTCAGTAAGTCTCTGCTTCTGAAATGTTTTCCCTTTATTTTTCGTTCTTAGTTCTATATTCTTTATTTGTGTATAGATCTTCATGCTAAAATCCTCAATGTATGCCTACCAAGTCATTGGATATACATTTATCTACATATACCCTGAAAATGCATACTTTTAAAAATGGCACCCCCCCCCCAAATAGCACCGGCAGTTTTATTCCTATTTTCCACTGAGTGGCAGGAATACACAGTTCACTAAAGATTCCTGACACATTGTAGTAGGGCTTTTAACTTTGCTTCATCATTGTTCTTGGTCCTGGAAAATCATAGTCATCTTAGAATATATTTTTTCTTATAGCACATTTTTTTTTTCTAGGTCAGGGCAGGAACTGCAGCCTCAGAGGTATTTTTACATCTCAAAACTTTCTTGGGAAATGAGGGCTTTTAACTTTCATCTACATAGCAAGGACAAGTACGGGAATCTGGGGTGGTCACAGATGAATGTAGAAATCCGGTCTGGTGTCAGATCATGCAAGTTATTTTAGGGCATGCCAGGAAGGTTGGGCTAGTCCTTGCAGCTCTGTGGAGGATGGCGTCTAGCTGGGAGAAGTTTGAGGCTGAGACCAAAGATGGGACAATGCCACTGTGCAGCTGAGAGGGAATGAAGGGGACTGACAGAGAGCAGAATACAGAAAAAGGAACCCTGGGGAGACTGGAGGAGTCTCTAGGTTGTTGCCAACAATTAGAGATTTTCTGCAAGTTCAGAAACACGGTAACTAAACTGTCAAAGAGTGGCTGCACATGCCACAGCTTGAAATCTCCAAAACTTCACCCAACTGCTAGGGACACAACCACCAGCTTCATTATAGGCACCATTACCATAGGTTGAGAGGTTCACGGCTAGAAGGGATCATTTCAGTTAGACACACTGATACTAATGACTGCTAAGTATCAGGTGTTCTACTGGAGGCTAGGAATAGGATTGTAAAAAAAAAACTCATTTTCTCACCCAACAAGTTGGCTATAAAGTTAGGAGGCATCTTTAGCTTGAAGTCCCCCAGTGTCCCCTTCAACATTCTCATAACACAGAGGGCCTCACAGGAAAATCCTGACATGGGTAATTTGTGCCTTCTTTCTTCTTCTCTCAGACCACATAACAACATGCAAACTTAATTTTCTTTGCTAATTACATACACGGTTTTCCTGCATGTGCTTTGTATGATTTTTCAGGGTCTCTGAAATAACTCAGGAAAATTAGACCGTAAAATCAATGAATACGATTTAGAATGCGTGGTTTTCCTTTTGTAAAGTAGAATGAGCCACAATTAGATAAAAATGTCATTTTAACTTTTAGCCCCTGTTGGTACCAATCATAATTATTATTTTGCTAATTTGTATTTAATTGTAGAAAAGAAAAACATACAATGACTTGGCTCCAGGAGAAAAGGTAATGCAGATGGAAGAAAATGCACATGCCATTTAAATCCAGCTGTTGTTAATTTGAAATCCTTGAGTGTGGGAACAAATGATTTGCAGTCATTAAAGTCTCAGATTTCAATCCATTACAGTAGAATTCCAGCGTGAGCTTCAAACAACCAAGGGAAAGTCTATAAGGGGAATTAGGATTATGCCAAAACATTTGTAATGTTGGACATAGGCAAATTCCCAGAGAATAATTGTAGCTTCTTAAGTAATTATTTCTCTCTAAAGGACCTTAATTTAGACCATTTTTCTGAAAAGAGTCAATGCTTTTAAAGTTAAGAAAGAGGAATTGTAGTTGAAAAAGTACAGGATCAATAGGAATGGTAAAAATGGAAAGATAAGCCAAAATTAAATATCACAATGTGATCAAAGCATACAATTTTTCCAAGTCTTTTAAGTGATAGTTCTGGGTCATCTGAATGCCAAGGCCAAGTTCACCCAATTAGCCAGCAGCATTTTGCAAAATGTTCCTCCCCTTTCCTTTCTATATTTGCAGAGACTAAAGTACTACACGGTTTGACCCGAAACTATGGTCCTTAATGGAAGGAGACACCAGGACCAGCCTCTCAAGTCAGACCCATTCAGTGGAGTGGGGCAGGTTGCCTACAACTTGCAGATGTTGGTGACTTGTGCATCTTGAGTGCTGGGCCCAGAGTGTTGATAAAGGAGAATGCAGTGTTTTCAGAGATCTGATTTTATGACACTGTTTTGGGCCTGACCAGAAGGTAAAATGTCTATATTTTATTTTATTTAAATTTATTTATTTATTATAGAGTTGTGGGGTACAAGTGGGATTTGCTACATACGTAGTAGGTAAAGTTTGGGCTTCTGGGTAGCCCTCACTCCCTCTGGTAGTGGATTAACTACCCTTTGTGTTGTCATGTGTTCCCCCCATCCCCCTTCCTCCCTCCCTTAGCAGTGCCCAGCGACTGCCTAGCTCACCCTTGTGCTAATGTGACTAGTGATCAGGGCCTACTTATGAGCAAGAACATACAGTATTCAGTTTTTTGTTTCTATAATAATTCACCTAGTATGATGGTCTCCAACTGCTGTGAAGGCCATGATTTTGTTCTTCTTCATGGCTATATAATACTTCATCAGGTATACGTATCACTTTTTTTGATAAGGAAATTGGGGTATCTAAATAGGAAAAGAAGAAGTTAAGCTGTCCCTTTTTTGTGGACAATATGATTCTATATCTAGAAAGCCCTAGGGAGTCAAAAGCTTTCCTGCACTAATAAACTGGTAAAGACACAGGTTACAAAGTCAATGCTCAAAAGACAGTTGCATGTCTAAACACCAGCAACAAGCAGGTGGAGAACCAAATAAGAAACACAATCTCATTCACAATAGCCACCAAAAAATAAAATAAAATAAGATAAAATGCCTTGGTGTTCACCTAACCAGGCAAGTGAAAGACCTTTAAAATGAGAACTAAAAAATGCTGCTCAAAGAAATCAAGGATGACACAAACAAATGGAAAAACATCTCATGCTCATAGATTGGAAGAATCATAGGCACGCACTCCTATGTTCATGCATTTGTTCAACAATGTGTTGAAGGTGTACTCTGTGTACCTCCTAGGGAAACAACGGCAAACACAACCGTAGCCCTGTTTTCATCAAGCTTACACTCTGAGAGTGAGAAAGCAGAACATAAACATGAAGACAAATGGATACATAAGATATTTTCAGAAGTGATTCATGAGAAGAAGTCAGACACCTGCCAAACTGGTGGGAAGAGCATTTTAAGCAGAGGGAATGCAATGCTGAAGACCCTACACAAGGTAATCTACAGATTAAATGCAATAGCCATCAAATTACTAACATCTTTTCTCACAGACCTGGAAACGACAATACAGAAATTCGTATGGAAACATAAACGACCATGATTAGCCAAAAAAAAAGAAAAAGAAAAAAAGGAACCCCTTGGGAAATAAAACGTTAAGGTATTAACAAGCATTCATTAAACATTCATTGTAGATGCCTGTGATAACCATTGCCCCTGTCCTAGAGCTCTTTTCAGTTTAGTGATATCACCACAGAACTGTCAAATTATAAAAGATAAGTGCCTCTAGAAAATGTCCTTTGGCCAACTTCACCAATTTGGAAAATTAAGAAATCACTAAGTATTCCTTTGTGGTCCTCAGTTAATACAACAAAGACAAACACTGGCTTAAATAATCGTTTGACATTTTATTGATGGTATAACTAGCCGAACACCAGGGAAATACAAGATGGAGAAGACTTTAGTCTGAATTAATAAATGGACATTCCTAACAAAATGTAAAAACATCCTTTTTATAGTCCACAATCCCCTCATGGTTTCAGCCTATGACTGTAACAAGCCACATCTTTATGGAAAAGGTGAGAGGGGCATATCTGGAGAGACAGGGGCAGAATTCTTCACTGTCACCTTTGCTGGGAACTGAAATCGCTAGTTCTGGCAGGTCACCTGACCTTCTAAGCAACTTGATACATACGCATTTAGATTTATGGAGATCTTTAAAAACAACATGTAATCCTGTCGTCAGAAGTAACATCCGATGAAAATTTCATTTTAGATTGATGAAAAATGCTTTTAGAATTTACGGATTTTTCTTCTATGGGATGCTAATGAAATGTTCTAAACAGACTTCTGAAATGATCCTTTCAATTTGATGATTAATAGAAGCATTCTTGTGTGCCAATATGCTATTCTCTGTTCAAAGAACTATGCTATTATTAACTACATCTAACAATTTAGAGTCAATATTTGCTGAAAACAAAAATAATTGTCCTGTACTTTGTGCTGGTTCACATTTCACGAAATAGTTGTCAAAAAGGCAACATCTTTCTCTTGAGAACAAACTTGCTGTGCACTTATTTTCCTAGTCATTAATCTATAAAAATTTCTAAGGATGGTTAACATGTGACACTGTGTTAGCTACAGGTGTTGATGTTGTGTTGGGCTTATCTGTTAGTCTCTACCATCATATATTATGTATTAAATAACTTCAGGAGTGTTTTATTGCTTTTTTTCCAAAAAAAGAGTTGTGAACATTAGTTTGAGAATTGATATGTGACCATGTGTGGCCTCTTCACACAACTGCATTCTTCATCTCCAGCAAAAGCGAGAATGGTGACATTGCTGGCATCCATGGGGCAATGACTCCCAAGGCACTTTTCTTTTTGATCTTGCACAAGGGCAGAATTTGGTACTGTTATGGTATCTTGGATTCTCATGCTTCTGATGACTCTTCCTTAATTTTACTGTGTTGTTGATATCGGGTTTGTACTCCTAAAGGTTGATCTTCCCTGGGATCTTTATCTCTCACCATAAAATCTAGGGATCTAAAATTGGGCATATCTTGATTTTATTTGGATAATCAGGATGTGGGATGATGAGGATTAAATTAGGAATGCAGCCCAAATGCATGTAAGATGTTGCTGATGTTTATTGCCCAGATCTCTTGGTTTTTTACGAGGCTAGTCTAAAGTCTTCAGCCAGTTTCCAGCAGTTTGCCCACCTTTCTTATCCCTTTTTCTTTCCCCCTTGGGTTAAACTATTAGACATGGTGACATTTATTTTTTCTGGTTTGATGCCCGAAGTTTTCTTTTTTTTTTTCTGGAAGACAACTTATCTCTTTGTCCAGTTGTTCTTTGCTTTTAACTCAGGGACTTTGAAAGCTGTCATCCAGGAGCCTTTTACTGACTGCCAACTAATCAAAAAAGACAGAGCTGGGAGAGGAGGGTCTGTCCCCCTTCCCTGCTCTTCCTCTGTGTCCTGCATTTAATTGAGTGTCTGTCAGGTGTTGAAAGGCACTATGGAAGTACATTTTTTGACAAAGGAATTAGATGGTCAGGAAGTAAATTTGGGAATATTCTGTTATTTGAATTGAATGAGAAACAGAACATCAAAAGCCCTAAGCGCGTGAAAGTGCCTGTGAATCAGAGCTGGGGAAGTTAAATTGCTTTGATTTCTCTGAAGAAGAAGAATGAAAAGAGCTCAAAACACCATTTCTTGTAGTGCAGAGCCAAAAACTGAACCAATACTGTACAGAGCAAATGAGACAAAAAAGGCATGGGACAAAAAGACACAGATTGTAGTTTTACGGTTTGCAGAAAGAAGATAAGGGGAAGAGAAACTAGAATAAAGTGTTTCTTGTCAAACAGAGAAAGCAAACCAAGAATGGGATTTGTATTTATAAAGTTTCCAGGGAAAAGTGCTGCTGAAAAGCAACATTTTCAAATGAGAAGATCAATGACGACCAAAGGAGCATAGACATCAAATTAATTTTAAAAGTGTGACTATACATCAGGAAAGGGTGAGGACTTTTAAGTATTGCTAAAGGGCACACAAGGAACTACTTGGAAGCATCTGGCGCCAAATGATTAAATCAAAATGACATAGATCAAGGATGCCAAATGAAGAAAACACAATCTTCATGTTCCAATTGACAAAACAATTTTTTAAATTATTCCATGAAGATCTTTTTATTGAAAATTCAAATAACCCAAAATTTATCTTTTAATCCCTTTTTGTGTACAATTCAGTGGCGTTTACACAATGCTGTTTGACTATCATCACTATCTAATCCAGAACATTATCATCATTCCAAAAAGAAACCTCGTATCCTTCAAGGAGTAACTCTGTATTCCCCCTCCTACCAACCCTTAAAAACAACTGATTTTTCTATCTCTATGTGTGTGCCTATGACAAAATCATTTTTTAACTAGCTTGTATGTGCTGGCAATTTCAGAACAATGGGGATGAGTAGGTAAGAGGAGAAAAGCAGCCCTGAGGGCATAGCACTTAGGTGTATAAGTGTGGTTGACAAGCCAAGCCTGCAAACTACAGGAAAAAATTCAACATCGATAAGGTGATCAAGGGAAATTTTATTATAAATATAGCATCTTTATAATGCACAAAGAAAATCTGGTACGTTTTATTTTTATATTAAGGGTATACAATCTTCTGTTCAAATAGTGACTCTTTGAGTAGGCACGGCTAAATTTAATGTGACATTTTATAGTTTTATTCATCAAATTAATATATTTTCTCCTGGCCTTGTCCAGACACTGAAAAGGGGGCAATGAACTGAATGCAAGCACATGATAAGGGTGAGTGCCTAACTCTCTTGTGGGAAGTAGTTGTCAAATTGATGAATTTCAAGTCTGTTCTTAGTAATTTCATTAATAATCTGGACCAAATAGTCTATGAGTTTTGGACGGACTTGAACTTTTAGCACAAGTGTGTGCCCTAGATAACCTTGGGGAAGTTATATAATGTCTCTAAGCCAGTTTCCTTGTTGTAAAGTAGAAATAACAATAGCTCTCTGATATCACCTGCCTCCATGGAATGTTATAGAAAAATGTACATAAAGTGCCGAATCCAGGAGTACTGCTACCTCTTTCCTTCTACCTGTTTATCTGGGCATACCTATTCTTGCTGGGTGTGTTACTCTCTTTTTTTCGCATGTATCACTTTCTTCTATTTTACACAGGGTATAATATCTTTGTTCATAGTCATCCTCAGCCCCTTCTCTGCTCCACTTATGCTGCTTACAATGTTAGCACAGTTCACTGCTCCTATATATGCATTTGTGCATATATTCATGGTTAGTTTTATACTGCCTGTCACTGAGCACCTCTGAAATGAATTAAGGAGTTTAGATTTGATCTTCTAAAGCAGTGGTTCTCAACCTTGGCTCTGCATTAGAATCACCTGGGGAGCTATTAAAAAATATTCTGATGCCCAGGCTGCACTCAAGGTCAATTAAATTAGACTCGCAGGGTATTGGACCTAGGTATCAGTATCCTTTTAAAATACTCCAGGTGATTTCAATGTACAGTCAAGGCTGAGAATTACTATTCTAATGTATTAACAAGGTACTCCATTTAGATGCCGTCTGGAAAATTAATGAGAATGCTTTTCATTTCATTGATTTAATTATGGGCCAAGATGGTATCTGGGTGTGTGCCAACCCTAGGTGAGGGGGATCTTAAGCCCAATCCTTCTGCCTCCACATTAATTCTATACCCCACTCTTATCCTCCTACCACATTGAAGAAAAGGGCATATCACTTTCACAATGCAATCCACTCCCTCATTTTAGCGTTAGTAAAGTGAAGCACAGATAGGAAAAGCAACTTACTTAAAATCCTAAGTTGTTGTTGGAGCCACTATGAAAATGAATGTGTTTTTGTATGGCATCAAGAGAGAAATTATACATTGTCTGAGTTTATTTTGATTTGCAGTAAATAGAATAAGTTCTCTTTCTTTTATTTAATCTTTATGTTTGTAAGGCCAATAATTATAGAAGTGTATATTCAGTGGTAGGTTGTATGTACAGATGTTGTATGAACATATTAATACATGAAAGAATGCAGTCTTAAGTCACTGAATTAATTTCAACAACTTGACTATGTTTAAAATTCCAAAGACAATTAGGCCTTTAATAGATGAACTTAGCCCTGGGGACCAGTACTGGTAGCAGAAGAGAGAACTTTGGTTTGTAATCTTTGTTTCTTAATCTCTAAAAATAAGAGAGATCACTCATCTCATCCTCGTTTTCTGCTTGGAGTATACTCAAAACTCAAAACCTCTGTCAAGAAAAAAAAAAAATTGCATGAGGTGGAGTTAAACAGGCAAGGAAGACATTATTCGAGACTTTACAATAGGGAAGAGAGATTGAACTCAACTCCACTGAAACAAAAAGAGGTAGAGTTTTTGAACAGTGGCTTAAGCAAGTGAAAAAATACCACAGTGCATTAGTGTGGCTCCCAGGATGGCTCCCAGGTTCTTGAGAAAGACATTCCCCTGTTGCAAAGCTAGCAAGAGGCTGGGAAAAGTTTTATATCTTAAGGGAGCAGAAAAGGAATTCACAATTGCAAATATTCCAAAGTAAACATAAAAAAAGGAAGTCTGGGGCCTAGAATCAGGAAGAAACCTGTCTAAAGTTTCCTCAAGCTGAGGGGGACTATTTAAATTGTTTGGTCACTCAGTGGACCATCTTTTCTGATTATCTCCAAAGTTGTGCTGAGTTCTGTTGGACAAAAAAGCACCGTGCTTAGATCAAGAGCCCTGCCACAGCCTTGGATAAAGGATTGTAAACCTTCCAACACAGAACCTATCATTGGGCCTGGAGGTTCTGAGTCTTTTTCTACATGTTAAAAAATCCTGTGGGGAGGGGAGTTTTTAAACATTATCACTGCTGAGTCCACCCCCTGAGAGTAGAATTTTAGTTTATCTGGGTTGACTCAGATTCTATGTTGTTTTAAAACTCCCTGAGAGATTCCAACTTGTGGTCAGGATTAAAAATCATGGATGGAGGTCAAACCTCTCGTTTAACCAATGAGAAAGAAATAGGACCAGATAGGTGAAGCTGGCTGTCCTCTGAGTTGTCATCAGAGGTGACATCAGAGGACAGCCACCTTCACCTGTCTGGCCCTATTTCTTTCTCATTGGTTAAATGCAGGACAAACATATGCAGGACTAGCACTCAGATTTCTAGCTCTAGGTCAGTGCTTCTCACTTACATTTTCTTTGTATTTACTACATTTAGATTTGCAGTAAATAGTCAAAATTTGTTAAATTCAATTTTTCTTTAATTTGTACCAGATTAATGGTTTCAGAGTAAGTCCTTGGAGCACCTATACAGTGCTAGATGGAGAGTCAGGCAGGTGATAAGGTGACCATGAGTAAGATGCTTGATTTCTGTGCCTCAGTTTCTCATCTTTAAATTGAGGCTGTACGTGGACAATCATTATTTGCTTTATAATTTTAGGAGCAGAAATCTTGTATATTACTCAGCTCCTGGACAGTCATGCTCTGTTCATGGACTAGCACACAGAGTCTGAAAACAATTTCAGCAGATCTCTGACTGAATGGTCTGGTTGTTTTTTCTGGAGACAATATTGAATGTGGGGAGGGACAAAAGAAAGGTATCTCCCCCTTTCTAGCAATTCGTAGTTATTCCTTGAAGAGAAAAAGTATGGCTGTCTTAGGGTGCAGTCGATTCTAGATAGTAATCTTTGGCTTATTAAAGATGATGTAAACATTGTTTCTCAGTCATCATTTTTCTTTTTTTTTTTATAACATTTTCTTTGCTATACAGATGATTTAAATTTTGGCAAGGCCAAATCCCCTTTCCCTCTATGGTTTCCAGTTTTTTTGTGTGCCTCACACAAGAAGGCTGTTCTTACTTCAATACTATTGAGTCTTTTTCTTTCTATATTTTCTTCTTAAACTTTCATTTTTTACAATATTTACAGCATTTAGCTCTTTTATTTTATATATAACACATCTGTAATTTATTTACATCCATGGGGTCATGCAGTGATCTAACTACATACTTTCCAAATGGTAATCAATAACCAATTTCCACTGTAGTATTTATATAATCATTTCTCTCCTTACTTAAACATCACTTTTGTCATGAGCTGAATTTGCATTTGTACACAGTTTATTTCTTTATTCTGTGTGCTACTACATTTATATCAGCTTATTCTGGCACCAGTATATTATTTTACTTAAGATAAATGTATAGAACATTTTGGTATTTAGTAATATAACTGCCCTCTTTCCTCATCACATGCAGGTTTCTTTAGAAACATTTCTTAGTCTTTCTTTCCTATTTTCTCTTCTGCGTGAATTGCATTTTTTTCTTTTATAATTGAGATATTATGGCTGTGTGGGGATCAGCACACAGACGTTTCAATTTGTACACAATTCTTAACATACATACTGAAAGTTTAAAAATCCAAGCATTGTAATTCTATTTGAAACAGTTATTCCAGTGATTTTCAACCTTAAAATTTGGAGGCAAATTTTTCTTAAATGGATATCAAGTACCAGCATCTTTAAATGTTGATGACCTATCACATACATCCCAACAATCCTCAGTTTAATAGCATATACACTACATACTCAAATTTTCAATCTTTCACAGCACATTAACAAAGTCAGGAAAACAGGATTACCACAACGAAAGATGTTAAAGAATTCATGCAATTCTGAAAGGGAGTCATGATCAAAACGTGATTTTCTTTGGGAAACAATTCTGCTAAAAACAACATGGGAATAGAAGTGATTAAAAACTTTCAACTCATTAAATGCAGCAGGTCTTTGATTCCATATTATCATTTAGTATATGCTTTTTAATAGAATATAAAACTAACACCTCATCTATGGAATATTAAGCTGACACCCAACAGTCAAAGCCCCCCACAATTCAACATCCCTACTATTTTCTGGTTGTATCAAAAGAAAGCAACCAGCAAATGATTTCCCCTCTTAAAATTAAAAAATATATATTTACACTGTAAAAAAATAGGATGTGGTGAGATTCTCTCTTTAAAAATGTTTCTAGGGTGATGAAAAACCTTACATTTAAAAAACAACTGATAAAAATATTTCTCTGGATTGTTCAAGAAGGGAGACAGGAACTGATAAGGCAAGATATATAATATTAATCAGACTTGGCATCTTTCTGTCCCGCTTCATCAGAGGCTGAACTCTCCTTGGTTTTAGTATCTCTGGTTTAGCTGACAGCTGTGCCCAATCTCCTCTTGGGGCTCTTCCGTCACCACCCCTTCAGCTTAGCTGACCTTCCTTTTGGGTATCTTGGTGATGAGGAGGGTGCATGCCAAGAACCTTAACAGAGCTGGTCTGCCTGGCCGTGCTGCTTCTCCTGCCATCCAAGCTTCTATGTGAATTTTAGAATTAGCTTGCCAAGTTCCATAAATAATCCAGCTGTAATTTTTATTGAGGGTTGCTTTGAATTTATAGTTTTAAGTGAAGATAATTTATAATTTGATATATTGAAGCTTCTTTTCCAGAATCCTAATATATTTCCCCACTTAATAAGATTTTCTAAGTCCTTATGTACTTTGTAATTTTTTTTCATAAAAATATTTCATATTTATGGATATATATTTGGTTATTTGAAGATTTTGCTTTGTTGCCTTCTAGCATCCCATATTGCTAATGAGAAGTCTGGTACCATTTTGATTACAACTGTTTTTTAGTTACTTTTCTTCTATTGTTTGTAAGTAATATTCTTTTATTATTTTTGATCATTCTTTCTGCATAAATTGAAATCAATGAGAGTTGATTGAATGCCCTGCATTCTCTTAATGCATTTCCTGAATAATAACTGTGATGATTGATCTAGGTGCCTTTCTCCTCCCATCATTGCTTTTGGGCAGACTTATCACATAATTTTCAAGAGCTGCACACATGTATGACATTTTTGGAGTCTTTTCCAGGTCTATAACTCACATATAGACAATTGTGCACTAATGATTTGCCACAAAGAAGATATATTATTTTACTTACAGTTTGCTGGCATATCATGGATGATCAGCAAGTATTTTTATATGGAATATTGAATGAGGTTGATAGTATACAGAAGAAGGAATAATTTTGCCTTTTAGCCTATTTTTAAAACTCACTCACATGTTTTACATACAATTGTATGTATTTTTTCTTTTATACCTACTTTGTGTAGGTGAATTACTATATGTCTAGGGATTGGTTTTCTTATTTGATGTCTTGCAGTGGTTCTCTGTATCTCTTGTGTTTTTTGGCTGGTGAGATGGGAAAAGTTTTCTTGGATAACTTCTTGGAATACTTGCTCCAAGGTATTCTCTGTTTTCCTTTCTTCTTCTGGGATACCAATAAAGTATAGATTCAGTCTCTTGATATAATCGCACATCTGTTGGAGGCTTTGTTCTTTCTTTCTGAGTTTTCTTTCTATGATTTTTACAGATTGGGTTAATTCCATGTTTTGGTCTTCAAGCTCTGAGATTCTTTCTCCTGCTTGATTAATTCTGCTTTCCATGCTTGTGATCTTGCTATTTATTTCCTGGATGAAGTTTTTTATGGCCAAAATCTCTGTTACAAGTTCTTTCAGTGCTGCATTTTGTCTTTCTTGAGTCTTATTCATTCTTTCTATCCATTCCATAATCCCTGTTGTATTCTGGGGTCAGTCATTGGTGATTTCCATTGTTTGGGCTCTGAGGTCTGATTTTTCAGGGGTTTTCTCTCTGTTACACTGGAAATTGGCTGTGGTCTTCCACTGATTTTTCCTCATTTGTGATAGATCTCTTTCTTTTCTCTTAATCCTGTTATTCAGTGCCAGTAGGAGGGTTTTGGCTTCTGATGTTTGCTCAGCCCTTTATTCTTCCCTGATCAGGGCTCTGAATTTGCTCTATTTTGAAACAGGATGCTGATCTCTTCAGGGATCTTCCTCATTCTTTTCTGGTCACACCCTCTGTCTCAGAGCTGAATCCTGGTAGGGGGTGGGGAGTCTGGCACTCAGCACTTGTCCAGTCCTTCCAAAGTCTGTGTTTCCAGGATGTTCCCTCTGAGTAGCTAACCTGCTAGTCACAGAGATTGGGTCTGTTGCTCTGTGGTGAGCAAGCCAGAGTACTTCCTTGCCCAGTTTTCAAGATGGTGGCAGGGTACCTGTTTCTTCTTCTACAGTGGGGCTCTGCCTCTGGGTCCCTTGCTGAGCTCCCTCGCTGAGCTCCCTCCACAGGCCTTGCTGCCAGTGTCTGGCCAGGCACTGTGGTGGTGAGGCAGAGCCTGGAACCAACAGTCATTCCCAGCAGCTTCTTCTCGGGAAGGGCTTTGCTGATTTTAAAAAATGGTTCTTGACTTCTGCACTCCAGGAAACACTAGGGACCAAGCAGAGCAACTGCAGTACCAGTCGCTTAACCAAGAGAACCCTGATCACTTGCTCCCAAGTCCTCACTCAGCCACTCATATACCCACTTACTCACAGACATGTACACAAAACTGACTATACACTCACTCACACAGGGACTCGCATAGTCTGACTGACTCTGCTACCATTTTCCTTCTCCCAGCCCGATTCTTATTTCTAATTACCTTTTCCACATAACATCTTTCACTGCCCTTGATAGGTTTATCTAAGTAGTAATTATTAAAATATGTATTTTTTTTTTTGAGTTGGAGTCTCACTCTGTCGCCCAGACTGGAGTGCAGTGGCCACTCCCGGCCACCGCAGCCTTGACCTGCTGGGCTCCGGCGATCCTTCCGCCTCAGCCTTCCAAGGAGCTGGAACTACAGGCGCGTGCTACCACGCCCGGCTGATTTTTTGATTTATTGTAGAGATGAGGTCTCGCTTGCCCAGGCGGGTCTCGAACCCGCGGGCTCAAGCAATCCACTCACCTCAGCCTCCCAAAGGCACGGGATTACAGGCTGAGCCACCGAGCCCGGCTCGAGATTTTTTTAATCTTCAAAATTTTCTACATAAATAGTCATGTCATCTGCAAATAAAAAGTTTTATTTCTTCCTTCCCAATCTGCATATCCTCAACTTTGTTTTCCTGTCTTACTGTAGTAGCTAGGACTTATATAGTATAGTGTTGAATAGGAGTGGTGAGAGAGGACATCCTTACCTTGTTCCTAGTTTTAGGGGAAAAGTGTCCAGCTTCTTACTGTTAAGAATAATGTTAGCTATAGATATTTTGTAGATGCTCTTTATCAAATTGAAGAAGTTTATATTCCTAGTTTGCTGAGAATTTTGACCATGTTATAGAAACATTTTAATGAAAATAAAAGAAAAAGGAAAAAATCCTACTTCCTTAATAATTCAACTAGTTTTCCTTATTTCCAAGTTTTATATATTAAAATAAATAAAGTATGCTCACAAGAGGTCTAGCAGAGAGACATTATACAATTATAATTATATAAATAAAGGGAGGCATTATTTTATATACTTGGTAATTAGAATGCAAATGTAATTTCACATAAATTATGCAATATTACTTGTTCACCTAAATTTATATCATAGGCCATTTTAAATGTCCCTACATGTACTTCAAAATCATAGTTTTTGGTGTCTCTGCAATTCATTAATTCATTTTAAAGCATGTATTGCACATCCATTGTATATCAGGTACTGATAACAGATATAAAAAGAATAAGGCATATACCCTACTCTCAGAGGCCTACAGTCATGGGAACAAATGCATAGTAATATAGTGTGTTTAAGTTGTCTTCATGGCAGTATGAGCAGAAGAGTTTTGGAAGTTTGGAGGATGAAAGGGGCAGTTAACTCTAGGGAAAAGAGAAAAGTCTCCTCCAAAGAAGTGACATTTGATATGACTTCTTAAATGATAGATAGGAATTTTCCAGATGAAGAAATAGTAATGCATGCAAAGGTTTAAAGCTGTGCAAGAGCCTAAATGGTTTCAGGAACAATTTAATGACTTAGAAGCTTAAGAATCATTAGAAAGAACACTAAATGAAGATTAAAAGGTAGACTGGGCTAGTCTATGAAATAGGCTAAATTTCAAAATAAGCAATTTTGATTTCCAGATGGAATCAGTAGAAGCCCTAAGCAGTGGAGTGGCAGGATCTACTTTACATATTTACCAGGATACCTATGGGGTGGTATGGGAGATAAATTCTGCATGTTGAGATACTATAACTTACTAAACCATTTACATATTTGGGGGACATTTAAAGTTGTTTATAATTAATTGCTATTCTAAATAATAAAGTTGTTTCTATTAATTGCTATTCTAAATAATACAAAACATATATCTTTATGCATTTGACCATTATATTATTTTGCAACTTTTCTTAGGACAAATTTTGGGGAATGAGATAAATCTTATCAATTCTTTTTGAGATAAATTTTGGTGTGCTTTATTAGTTTGTTATGCATTATGTGAAATG
The DNA here is from genome assembly GCA_963574415.1 of Tarsius wallacei. Taxonomy (NCBI): domain Eukaryota; kingdom Metazoa; phylum Chordata; class Mammalia; order Primates; family Tarsiidae; genus Tarsius; species Tarsius wallacei. The sequence continues at coordinate 32,985 of CAUYQG010133419.1, forward strand.
TACTTATTCCATACATGTTTTTCTCAATACAATTTGATATACATCTGTTAAACATTTACCTAGTCTATTTATAATTGTAGATGTTGTGAGGAAAACCATGAAAACAATTCAAGGGGCTTATGATCTAGTTGGTTGATAAAGAATACACTATAAGATATTATGGAGATCTTTGAATACTAAGTTGAGAAATAGGAATTTTATTCTATAGGAAATCAGGCAATGTCTAAAATTTTAATTGGGGCAGAGATATAGTCCCAGCCACATCTTAGAAAGAACACAATTGTTGCAATAAGTAAGATAGACTAGAAAAAGAGACTTGAAAGGAGACTTGTGAAAATGTTATTAGCAGTCAAAAGAAATAAAATATTGGCTTATGGGGTAGAGAAATGGAAATGATCTATTTAAGATTAATAGACTGAATTCTTTGATAAAAAGGAGACAAAAACAATCCTAAATGTGGACAAAACTGACAAACACTCTCTGTTGTGGCCATTTTATAATTTGTAATATCCAATATCCCAATAGCTGTTCATTTCTGGAATAAAATGGAAGGAGGGGATCCACATTGATTACCGTGATTTTCCACAATAAAAACAACTTTTGAAAAATTTAATAAATTTGAAAATGTGTCATTTGTGACATCTAAGTGATAGAGTAACAGGCTGGGTGGATAATGAATTATTTGATGTGATCACTATAACAACCCCATGAGGTCATTATTAGGAAGTTTTTGAGAAGTTTGTTGTAGGAGAAACAATACTGAACTGAGAACTAATGTAATCTAAAACAAGGCATTTCACTTTCCATAGGCATCTGAATCACTTGAGCGTTTTGCTAAAACGTAGGTTCTGATTCAATAGGTTTGGGAAGGGGACTGAGAGTGTGCATTTCTTTCTTTTTTAAAATCTATTTTAAAATTATGGGGTACCATTCAGGGTTAGGTATACAAATATTCATTGTGCAGGTACCCTTGCTGATGATGTGTGCCCCCCCTTCCCCAGGCAGTTTCCCACTACCGCCGATCCCACTACCCGCCCCCCACATCCCTGCAGTTTCCTGCTACAATCCTTTTCTTATAGTATTAGGATAGTTGTTCAAGGTCCACTTATGAGTGAGAACCTGTGATACTTAGTTCTTTGTTTCTGTGAAAGATCACTCAGTATTACAGACTCTAAGTCCATCCAGGTTGCTGCGAAGTTTGTGATTTTTGTTCTTCTTTATGGCTGCGTAATATTCCATCGTGTATATGAACCACATTTTAAAAATCCAGTCCTCTTTTGATGGGCAGCATAGTTGGTTCCATGTTCTTGCTATTGTGAACAATGCTGCAATAAACATATGTGTGCAGGTATCTTTTTTTTTTTTTTTGAGTTGGCGTCCCACTCTGTCACCCAGACTGGAGGGCAGTGGCCACTCCCGGCCACCGCAGCATCGACCTGCTGTGCTTCGGTGATCCTTCCGCCTCAGCCTTCCAAGTAGCTGGAACTACAGGTGCGCACTACCACGCCCGGCTAATTTTTTGATTTATTGTAGAGATGAGGTCTCGCCTGCCCAGGCGGGTCTTGAACCGCGGGCTCAGGCAATCTACTCACTTCAGCCTCCCAAGATGTGGGATTACAGGCTGAGCTACCGAGCCCGGCTGCAGGTATCTTTTTTATAGAGTAGCACTTGCTCTGATAACAATGCTTGAATGAGATAACCAACATTTTTACTATGATAACTTCCTAAAATTCTTTCACACCATAGGGTACTAAGGCATTTGTTTTAGAGAAGAAGCTTACTTCATCTTTGAGAATGCTGGTAAGGCACCAAGTAGACACTGTGATAGACAGTAATAAGTAGCACTACTTACCTTTACAAAGTGTTTTCAAAGACTGTTGTAGTGCAATGCTTCCCAAAGTCATATTTGAGGAAAGGACATACTTGGATCATCTGGGGAGCTCTGTTAGAAGTAAAAATTCCTGGGCCTCTTCTGCAGAGACCCTTATTTACTATGAGTGGAAGAGGTTAAAGAAATATGCCTTCTAAAACAAACAAACACAATCTTTTTTTTTTTTTTTTGAGTTGGCGTCTCACTCCGTCACCCAGACTGGAGTGCAGTGGCCGCTCCTGGCCACCGCAGCCTCGACTTGCTGGGCTCCGGCGATCCTTCCGCCTCAGCCTTCCGAGTAGCTGGAACTACAGGCGCGCGCTACCACGCCCGGCTAATTTTTTTGATTTATTGTAGAGATGAGGTTTCGCCTGCCCAGGTGGGTCTCCAACCCGCGGGCTCAGGCAATCTACTCACCTCAGCCTCCCAAGGCGCAGGATTACTGGCTGAGCCACCGAGCCCGGCTTGGGATTTTATTATTTTCAAATGAGGATGGGCAAGGTGTGAGAAGAGGATAGAGAACAGAAAACTGTCTTGTCAGGGCTGCCAGATCATCCTTCTAGGTCCAAAAGCCATTTTTTTCTGCCACCATTTGTTGGGCTGACTTCATTCTGGTATAATTGTTCACCTTGATCTTTCAGTTATTAATGTGTCTATTCTAAAACCCAGACCATCCATTTAGTTTATTTATTTCAGTTATTAACATTTTGAGTTCCTATATATAGAGTCACATTTTTTGTATGGATGATACCTTATGTTTCCCTGCAGATATTAATAATACCTTTCAAACATCTTCTGATTATTCCCTAGCGCTGTTTTCTTTCATATTCACTGTGAAAATGTTGCCTCTCTCATGGTGACTTTTTTTGAATGTGCGATAATGTGGTAGTTATCTGTTCAGTTTTGTTTTTCGAATCTCTGTTCACTTTGCCTTTTTTTTTCTTTTTTTTTTTTTTTGAGCTGGAGTCTCTGTCGACCCGACTGGAGTGCAGTGGCCGCTCCTGGCCGCCGCAGCCTCGACCTGCTGGGCTCCGGCGATCCTTCCGCCACAGCCTTCCAAGTAGCTGGAACTACAGGCGCGCGCTATCACGCCCGGCTAATTTTGATTTATTGTAGAGATGAGGGCTCGCCAAATTGCCCAGGCGGGTCTCGAACCCGCGGGCTCAGGCAATCCACTCACCTCAGCCTCCCAAAGGCGCGGGATTACAGGTTGAGCCACGGAGCCTGGCTTGCTTTGCCTTTTATTTGCTGTAGTCATTCTCTGCTCATTTGGGGGTAAGGAACAGCCTATATAAGGCAAGGACGCATTCACAGCTCATCTTCTAAATGTGGGAGACTGATGTTCTTCCTGAGAGTCTGCAGGTTCCTTGGCCACAGTTTAGAGCCAGCTGGAGAGGAGAAAGTAGTTGACCAGCCTGCTACTCTGAATCTCTTTCCCTGGCTGCTCTCCCTGACCATTGCCTCAGTGCCCTGCTCCCTGCTTCTTGATCTGCTGTGAGTGTGCACATCCTGCCCTGACTGCTCCTACCTTTGCGTTAGCCACTTCCTTCATGTGATTAGAGCAGAATGTCCCTTCCTTTTTGTTTTTCAGAGATGATCTATCTTTTCTCAACATTTCTAGTTTCTTGATGGCAGTGTTTCCTGTTTTCCCAGGATTTTTTTTTTAACTTTTTAAAAGCATCTCGTCTATTATTTCATGGAATTTTAGGTAGTAGGTAGGGTGTAGATGTGTGTGCTTGGTTGGCTATTTAGACCCATAGTGTGTGTGTGTGTGTGTGTGTGTGTGTGTGTGTGTGTGTGTGTGAGAGAGAGAGAGAGAGAGAGAGAGAACGAGCCAGACAGACAGACAGACAGACAGACAGGGTGGGGAGAGGGACAGACACATGGGGGAGGGGGAGAGAGAGAAAAGAGAGGGAGGGAGAAAGAGAAATTTTTTGCGCTATTTTTGGTCTTATTTCTTAGATTATTCTTTTCTCCTGTAAATGATTTTTTTTTTTTTTTTTGGGAGTTGGAGTCTCACTCTTGTTGCCCAGGCACGCTCATGGCCATCGCAGCCTCAACCTGCTGGGCTTAGGTGATTTTTTCCCGCCTCAGCCTTCAAGTAACTGGAACTACAGACACACGCCACCACGCCCAGCTAGTTTTTGTGATTTATTGTAGAGATGAGGTCTCACCAAGTTGCCCAGGCTGGTCTCAAACCCCTGGGCTGAAGCAATCCTCTTGCATTGGCCTCTCAAAGTGCTGGGCTTACAGGCTGAGCCACTGTTCCCGGGCCTGTAAATGATTTTTTAAAAAGAAAGGGCAACCCACTTGGGTCCTCTCCCACTGTGGGAACTTTTCTGTCCTCTCAATAATCTTGCTTTCTAAAAAAATAAATAAAAAGAAAAATGAAGCCGGGTTCAGTGGCTCAGCCTGTAATCCTGCGCCTTTGGGAGGCTGAGGTGAGTGAATTGCCTGAGCCCGTGGGTTCGAGACCCGTCTGGGCAACTTGGCGAGACCTCATTTCTACTTAAAAAAAAAAAAATCAGCCGGGCATGGTAGCGCGCGCCTGTAATTCCGGCTACTCGGAAGGCTGAGGCAGAAGGATCGCTGGAGCCCAGCAGGTCGAGGCTGCAGTGGCCGGGAGC
>CAUYQG010133423.1:0-18957 GCA_963574415.1 Tarsius wallacei
GCCTGTAGTTCCAGCTACTTGGAAGGCTGAGGCGGAAGGATCGCCGGAGCCCAGCAGGTCGAGGCTGCGGTGGCCGGGAGCGGCCACTGCACTCCAGTCTGGGCGACAGAGTGAGACTCCAACTCAAAAAAAAAAGAAATGCTAATTTTAATTTCTGTACACCTCTTACTTTCAGGATTCAGTATCTTTGCATAAGAAGTTCATTGCTGATTGCTATACAAGATTGGAAGTGAGTAACGCATTTTATTTAGCCTGTTTTTGAAATAAATGCTTTGGTTTTCTCCTTTTATATTTTCATGTTTTTAGATAATTTATAATGCTTATGTTTGTATCTGCATCCTATTGAAGAATTTGTCAACCGTGTCAACCCTGGCATAGGGAACAGAGATTTGCTGTGATACCCCAGGACAGGCGTGTATTTTATAGGAATCTTACTTCCCCCACCACCTTTCTCCCCCACCTTATCCCCCATTTTGGGGTTATAGGAACTATCTTCAGAAAACTGGTTTCCTATGTATTCCATATTTCTAATAGAGTCTTTTTCTTCTTTTCTTTTTCTATCCAGGAGTTTTATACAAGCACTGCTTCTTTTTCTGTTTTTCTCCTAGTTGTTTTTCTTGTAGTTTCTGTTTTGCCTAGTTATGCCATAAATACTATTAAAGCCCATAGCAGGGCACCCTGTTGTAGGTATTGATTGTCCATTAGAAGTTTGCTGTGTAATATTCTCTCATAGTATTTCTTTTCTTTTTTTCTTTTTTTTTTTTTGAGTCAGTCTCACTGTCACCCAGTCTGGAGTACAGTCGCACCATCACGGCTCACTGTAGTTTCAACCTCTTAGGCTCAGGCGATCCCTCTGCCTCAGCCTCCTGAGTAGCTGGGACTATAGGCATGCACCTCTATACACTGCTAATTTTTTTTATTTTTGTAGAGGTGAGTTCTCACTATGTTTCCCAGGCTGGTCTCAAACTCCTGGGCTCAAGCAATCTTTTCTCCTCGGCGTCCCAAAATGCTGGAACTTCAGGTATGAGCCACCGTGCCTGGCCTCCTCCTATGTATTTCTAATGTCTTATTTTCAACATGATGGTTAAAGCATTAAACATTCATTTTCAGTTGAAATTTATGCTTAAAGTTTTATATTTAGTCAAAAGTATCACAAACGTGTTCCCACATTCTTGGAAATGTATCTCAAATAGACTTTTCTGGACTATAAATTGCTACAGCCTCCAAATGCCAGTAACTTTCTGATAAATAAGTGCTAGAATCTGTACAGCATTTTCCTAATTGTGACTGTATCCAAATGTGTCATAAAAAAAATTCAAGTGTTAGTGTACCCCTATATGAGGTATGTGTGAGGATTAACGTATGAAGAGGGGTCATTTGGTAATGTCTGGAGACCTTTTTGGAGGACCCTGGAAGGGTCCTCATGAGCGGAGCCCAAGGATCCTGCTAAACATCCTTCAATGCCCAGGACAGACTTCTACAACAATTATCTAGTGCCAAATGTCAGTAGAGTCCAGATTGAGAAACCCTGATACAGAATGTTTGTTTGTATTTTTCAGGCAGCTAGTTCAGCACTTGGTGGCCCCACTCTAACACATGCTGTGACTAGAGCAACAAAAATGCTTACAGCAACTGCCATGCCAACTGTAGCAACCTCAGTTCAGTCTCCATATAGGTAAGTGATCAGAAGTTCAGACTCCATATAGGTAAGTTATCACGTAAACATATCAGTTTAAACAAATAATTGACATCCTTTTTTTCCTGTGTAGTTCACTTATTTGCCTGATTCCCTCGTTTTAGACTGTAACTTTTGCAAGCTCTCATATCCTGAGAATTACAGGTTCCCCATATACATACAATCCCTACATCTGTGTCTGTTTTAGAGATCTGCATGTAGGTCATTTCCAGAACCACCCAAGTATTGCTCTCCCTTTCTCCCTAGTGGACAAGTTCTCTTGTTTTTATTTTTACTTGATTCGTTTTACTCCTATTCTGTGTAGTATGAGTAACTTACTCTTTAGGATGGAATAAAAATATATTCATTGTATGGAGACTCGTTTTTTCAGGTTTGAAATATTTGGTTACTTAGATATAGCTTTTCTCCATGAATAGTCAAACCCAGAACATTAATAGGGCAAATAAAATGAAGTGGAAGATGATAATTAATTAAAATTATACATTATAATCTAATCATAGGCAGTTAAAATATTATGTAAATAAAATTATTTTTCAAAATAATTTTTAGTGAGACCTTTTATCCCCAAATGTTTGTGATAGAACTTTGAACTGAACTGAACATTATCCTTTACTCACTTTGCTGTGTTTAGAGTTTCTGCGTATTGCCAGTGACATCTGAGTTAAGTATTTGCTGTAGTTCTTTGACATAGGAAGGAGAAACTATGTGTATTTTGGAACATTAGAGTGAAGTAACTAAAATGCTTTTGTGGGGGTTTATGCACCTTTATTTACTGATAAGCACCCCAAATCGTTGACGCCCAGGAAACCTAGCTGGGTGCTCAGAGAAGGGCTTGCACTCTGTTCTCACTCTGCTGCCCTCTAGTGATGATTGCTCATATAGTCTTTCTCTACTCCTGGGATGACTGTATTTATTTATTTTTATATACAACTATGGATGTTCCTTTGCTTTTTAAACCTTCTTTTAAAAGGGGAATCAAGACAGCAGGTTCTTGCCCACATCTTTCTTTTTAATGAGTTGAATACTATGTCACTATACTTTATTACTATGAAAGAAGCCACTGAAACAGGCTTCTCAGCTTTTTTTTTTTTTTTAAATGGCAGAATTGATTATAGAGTCAACTCACGATAAGAACACTAACATGATTTTCACATTCCCACATTCTTGGCAACATACCTCAAAAAGACTTTCATTTAAAATGTGTATTAATAATTCCTAATTACATGTTTGTGAGATATAGTCCACCTCTGTGACTTAGTTCCTTAACAGTTCATTTATCCGATAAATCAAAATAGAAATGCTCTTAGGAGCTGTTGGATTGGGATTTTCAAACTGCTACTTCTTTGAGTGTGCTTTTTGTTGTTTTCTCTTTACTAAGTGCTTTTTATTTGGAATCATTTTATATTTGGCTGACTACAGAGAAAAAACACACACAAATTTTAAAATATTGTTATTAAAAACTCTAAGTAGAGCTAATAAAAGTGTATTATTTCAAAGTTGAATTTGAACCAGAATATCATAGTTTATCTCATTTAATTAGCTTTGAAAGAACTTTTTAGTTGCCATAACTATACCAACTTATAAAGGGACTAGGGATTTTTCTCTCATCTGTACAGTGTTTTGCAGTACTGCCTGTGATTTAATTCATTATTGACGCAAAGTTAAAACAGTTCACACAACAATTCACTTATTAAAGCATTTAGAGACTTTTAAAAAAATTTTTCATCTGAATTTCAAGTTCTAGCTTTTGCCCATAGACTGGAAGAATTATAACTTTGTTAAATGTGCTTAATAGAACTGTAAAAATGTTTAGCCAGCTGTTTTTAAAGCGAAAAATTAGCAGTAATCAGCATATCAGTCCAGTTGTTGGAAAATGATAGTACCTCTTTTCAGTTTTAGAAATATACCTATTTGAATTACCTAGACTTTCTGGAATAACATATTTTTAAGGGACTTGGATTTTCATTTTTTAATGTTAATACACATAGTATTCTCTTTAAAGTATGGAACTATGACGATATAAGCCACTGAATATCACAGTCTTGTTGTGTCACATGATAAGTAAGATTCCATAAGTCTTCAACCAAAAGAAACCTCAGATTTCATTTTCAAACAGCAGCTTTTATTTGTGGTGTACTTACTGGTTTGCATTTGTCTTCTAATTTTCAGGCAATCCAGAACTGTGTCAGATTCCATGTGTTTACAGAATTTTTTGGCATATTTTAATTAAAACATTATGAGAGTCAAACCCACTGACTATTCATTCTTGGTGGATTGATGAACAGATAGGCCTATCTTTATTTATGGAGTGACTTTTTAAAAAGAAAAAGAAGAAGAAAGAAAAGGAAAGGAAGCATGGGAAGGGCAGGCTTCTCCTTCCTCATTTCGTCTGTGTACTATAGCTGTGAGCAGATTGAACCACCTCCCTATTGGGTGAAAGGGAAGTTTGAGCCTTGCAAATTTCGGTCTTTGACTAGCAAGTGCTATGATTGTACTTTTGGTAAAACAGACTAGAATTGAACTTAGATCAGCAACTTTTTTTTTTTTGATAGATCCACTAAACTTGTAATAATTGAGAGATTGCTGCTTCTGGCAGAACGCTATGTGATCACTATTGAGGTAAGCCTCTTCTTTTTTTTTTTTTTTTTGAGAAAAGCAACTTCATTCATCATATTGCTAGACTAAATGTGTGAGATGTGTTTTTTGGGCATATTTAACAGTGGCACTGTGCATCTTATTTTTGACTTAATATATCTTTTTCAAGGATTTTTACTCTGTTCCACGAACTATTCTACCTCATGGAGCCTCATTTCATGGACATCTTTTAACTCTTAATGTTACCTATGAGTCTACCAAAGATACCTTCACTGTCGAGGTAGGCTTACATTAAGCTCTATGGCCTTTTTTGTGTTATCTTCTTATTTTCATAAAACACTCTTAATCACGTTAGCTGCATGAGTAGTGCTTCTAAAAGCTGTTTGGTAAACTAATTTAGATAAAGACTGAAATGAGAAGAAACTACAGGGTACAAGCAGATATATAAATAAGTAGGCATAAAATATTTTAGGTAAAGATGGACAGAGAAGCTCTCTCTAAGCTAGTGACATTTGAGCATAAACTTGAGCAAAGTGACAGAGTAAATGATGTTTGCTTGGAAAAACCTTCCAGGCAAAGGGAACGGCAGGTACAAAAGCAAACAAGGTGGCCAGTGTGAGTAGAGCTCAGTGAGAAAGGGACAGAGAGGAAAACACTGCACTGGAAGAAGACTTGAGATTTTATTCCATGCATGATGGAGAGAGATAAGAGTGTGCAGTAGAACATTCAATTACAGTGGAAGGAGAACCTCATAAGGGTAAGGATGCTTGTCTTTGGGTTCTCTGATATGTGCCTAGCATCTGGAACAGTGCCCATTACACAGTAGATGCTCACCAACAGTTGTTTAAATGAATAAATAAGTGAATTGGCTTACATGTTTAATTTTGTGTTACAGGCTCACAGTAATGAAACCATAGGGAGTGTCCGGTGGAAGATAGCCAAGCAGTTGTGCTCTCCTGTGGATAATATACAGATATTTACAAATGATAGCCTGGTAGGTTTAAATAAGCATTTTTTATGAATAATAAACTTATATGATATTAATATTTAGCCTGATATGAATAATTTCCTCTTCCTTTTCCTCTCAATAATTAAGAAACCACTTTTTGCAGCTGACAGTGAATAAAGATCAAAAGCTACTCCACCAGCTGGGCTTTTCTGATGAGCAAGTCCTTACAGTAAAGACTTCTGGCAGTGGGACCCCATCTGGGAGCTCAGCAGATTCCTCAACCAGCTCTAGCAGCAGCAGCAGTGGGGTTTTTAGTTCTTCATATGCCATGGAGCAGGTACTGGGTGATATATTTCAATTGAAAAACAAATATTTAATGTTTATTATCTTTTTACCATCAGCCTGACTTTAGAACTGTATAACAGCAATGCTGAGATTCAACTGAGAGAAGAAGATGTATGATTTATTGGTCTTCTGAATCACTGAATCATTTTGCCTGGCCACTCAGTATCTTCTCTGACATCTCTCTTTTCATTGATTTTTTTTTTTTTTCATCTATACTGGGTCATTTCCATTCGCATTCAAGTATGTTGTGTCATTTTTGCTATCTTTAAAAGAAACTCTTCACTCTAAGAATGGGGAGTTACTGCCCCATTCTCTCCTTTCCAGATCAGTGAAGCTCCTTGAAAGAGTCTTCTAAACTTGTTCCCAGCTTCTCTTTTGCTGTCTTCTCTAACTCTCTTGAAGCCAAGCTCTTTTCAGGATGGTTTGTCTCCTCCACCCCTCAGTCCTCATCTTCTTGGTGTTTCAGTGGAGTTGATGCGTGTGATCACTTCCCCTTGAAATACTTTTCTTCACTTGGCTTTCAGGGCTTGCCTGGTTATCCTGTACCTCTCTGCCTGCTCCTTTTTTGTCTCCTTTACTGGTTTCTCTACATCTCCCTGGTCCAGTCCTTCGACCTCTTCTCTGTCCGCATTCATTCCCTTAGTAGTCTTGTCCAGTCTCAAAACTTCACATATTGTGTGTACATTGTTAATTCCCCAGTTTTCATGTTCAGCCTGAAGTCAGATGGTCGATTCATCTACTTACTCAACATCTTCTCTTGAATGCTTACTAGACACCCCAATCCTAATTTATCCCAAACTGAGCTCCTGATATCCCCTTCACCACCACCTCACCCCCACCCAGACACACTTCATCTTCCTTGCTGTTGTGGCTCAGAGAATAGCATCTTCAGTCTTCTCTTAGATCCTGCCAAAATCCTTGGGTCCTGTCTTTCACACCCATATTCATCAGCAGATCCTTCGACTCTACCTTTGCATTCAGAATCCAACCACTTTTCTCTGCCTCCACAGCTTCCACACTAGTCTGTCATCCAACTATCATCCCTCACCTTTAGCATTTCAGTAGTACCCTAACTGGTCTCACAGCACCTGCTCTTACACCAGTTCAGTCTCTTCTCTGCAGAAAACTGACAGCCCACGATCCTACTAAACATAAGTCAGGTTGTGCCACTCCTTGGCTCAAGTGCTCCAGTGTCTTCCATTTCATTCAGGCTGAAAGTCAGAGTCTTTACTGGAACCTTCAGGGCCTGCCTGATGTGTGTTCCTCTGCAGCCTCCCTGAGGTTCTCTCCTGCGACCCTCCCCTCCGTCTGCACCAGCCTGCTCATTGGTCTTCACACACCTTAGGGCCTGTGCATTTGCTCTTCCTGGGCCTAGAATGCTCTTTCCCAATACCAGGTGGCCCACTCTCACGTACTTCAGCTTTTAGTCATGTTACCTTCTCAGTGAGTCTTCTTGACAATCCTGTCTAGATTTTTAACCCCTTTTCCTCCCCTACACTTCTTCTCATTTCCCTTCCCTACTTTATTTTTTCTTTAACATACTATGTATTTTATTTGTCTTGTTTATCTCCTCCATCAATAAAATGTTAGCTTCATGAGAGCAGATTTTTGTCTGTTTTGTTTTCTGTTGCATCCTCAAGACCTAAAACAGTACTTGGAACACAATAGGTGCTCATTCAGTATTTGAATGAATTCATGAGTCAATCAGTCATTTTATTTATTTTATAACTTCTGTATGTCAGACTGAGCTCGGCTCCAGGGGTGCAAAGTTGAGTAAGACTTTAGGCTTTTGTAGACTAGAAAGCAAACTAATAAAAGCAGCGTACTTAAAAGACATGTAGAGATTTTTTTTTCGTGGTTATCATATATACTCCTTTAATTTAAGATCTTTGTGTGATTGAGTCTTTTTAATGTAAAGCATTACCTTACTATAGATATCAAAGAACTCCTGAAGTTTAGTACAAGTTGAATAACCCCTGGGATTTTATAATATTTGCATATATATGAGATATCTTAGGGATGGGACTCCAGTCTAAACAATGAATTTATCTGTGTTTCATATGCACATATATATATATATATAGACTGAAGATAATTTTATACATTTTTAGTAATTTTGTGCATGCAACAAAGTCTTGACTGCATTTTTACTGCAACATGTCACATAAGATCAGGTATGGAATTTTTCACTTGTGGTATTATGTCAGTTCTCAAAAAGTTTCGGATTTTGAATTTTGGATTTTGGATTTTTGGATTAGAGATGCTCTGCTTGTATTAGTATTGTGGTGTTTTAAAAATATCTATATTTCATATATAACAAGAATTTAAGAAATAAATCCCATTCAGAGTAGTGGTATGACACTTAACAACAAAAACAATGTACATCAATCTTCAAGTTTAACATTTAAAAATTATCTCATAGTTATCCTGAATTTATTAAAAATCTTCCCACATATAAATGCATTATATAATGGGGTTTCATTTCTTAGTCCCTATAAACCAAAAAATAGTACTTAAATCATAGCTGAATCTCTTCTACACAGTATTATCCATTCTGTCTGTTCTGATCTTTAGGGGGAAAAGCAAGGTAACTTCTTTTTCTCCACTTTCATTTATCTTTATGTTGCAAGTGCATGTATACACATAAATATACTACTTTAATTTTGCTTTCAAATCACTCATTACTTTGTCCACTCCAGATAAACTCTAATTAGCTTTCAGTAGTGCTGGGTCTCCATTGTGTTAATTACACATGCCCTTTGTTTTGCCTCTCTTCTGCCTGCCTTTTGGTGCCTTACCCCTTCACTAGCCAGTGACCAGAAGGGAGACCAGGTAATACACACTAGAAGGTAGTGATCCTTCACTCTAGAATGTTCCCGTGTGGTGGTCTTCAATGCAGATGAGCACCATGCTTCCCTTAAGCTTTGTAGTGGCCAGCCTTTCAGAACTAGTATTTTTATTGTTTGTAAGTTTGATTAGAAAGGGAAAAATTATTTTGTGAATTTGAATTTATGTTCTGCTTTTTCCTTCAGGAGAAATCCCTCCCTGGAGTTGTTATGGCTCTTGTATGTAATGTGTTTGACATGCTTTACCAGCTCGCCAATCTCGAGGAGCCAAGGTAAGTGTAAATGTTGGTTATGGTTAGCAGAAAGTTATGGTTAGGAGCCAAGTAACTTTTCACTTGAAACACATTTTACTTTACATCCCGTACTAAATGACTTTGTTATTAGACTGTGGCGTATGTGAAAAAAATTTATATTTGAAAAATTTCAGGATAACTCTGCGAGTCCGAAAGCTTCTGCTCTTGATACCCACTGATCCAGCCATTCAGGAAGCCCTTGATCAACTTGATTCTTTAGGAAGAAAGGTATGAGTATCTTCAGTAGTTATTTAACTAGCTTGGGAATTTTATATCAAGATTCAGTGAAAATACAACCTGAAATCACGTCAAGGCCTTGTGATATCATCCTTCCCTTAACCTTTCTTCTTCTTTTGAAAAATACTTTTGCCATAAATGGAAATCAGAACTTCATGTTGACTTTTAAAGTATCTATATAGAGTGAATAATGACATCAAGTTTTAGAACTGGAAGAGCCTTTAATATCATCTACTTTTACCACTACCCCTCCGCCCCCATGTTATATATTAGGAAACCAAAGCCTAAATAGATGAAGTTATTTGTCCCAGATCAGGCTTGAGCTCTGATTCAACTGAGGTGTTTTTCTTTCGTCACTATGCCTCTCTGAATCTTATTGTGTCTGAGCTGCTTTTGTAAATGGATTATTATTTAATTTTTTCAGTTGATATTTAATGTTCATTGTGTTTATTAAAATGTTGTTTCTTGAGAGGTTTTTATATTATATTGGGAAACTGCCAGGGAATAGGGGAGGACACACCTCATCAACAAGGGTACCTGCATAATGAACATTTGTATACCTAGCCCTGAATTGTACTCCACATCTTTAAAATTTAAAAACTTTAAAAAAAAGAAATTGTGTTTTATCTATAATGTTGTTTAATTATGTTCTCGGACTAAATTAATTTAGAAAAAGTTGTTAGAACTTGTTCTGAGTTTTGAATTTTATATTTTAGTGATGGAAATTTAGATCAGCCCAATAATGTCATTTATGGCTTATATATTAATTTGAGGGAGAAGAGGACTAAGGTAATTATAAAATATATCACTAGTATTAGCTTAAGAAAACTTTACAAGATAACCACTTCAACAATCTTTCATTATCAGTATGTAGAAGTACACATTTTGGCCAGGTGTGGTGGTTCACACTTGTAATCTCAGCACTTTGGGAGGCTGAGGCAAGAGGACTGCCTGAGCCCAGGGGTTTGAGACCAGCCTGGGCAACTTGGCGAGACCTCATCTCTACAATAAACAAAAAAAAATTAGCCAGGTGTGGTGGTACATACTTGTGGTTCCAGCTACTTGGAAGGCTGAGGTGGAAGGATCGCCTAAGCCCAGCAGGTCGAGGCTGCGGTGGCCATGAGTGTGCCACTGTACTCTAGCCTGGGCGACAGAGTGAGATTCCTACTCAGAAAAAAAAAATCCACACATTTTAAACACAGAAACAAATTTAAATGGCCTTACTTAGTGCTTAGAGTCATACAGTATTTGAATATTATTAAACACTTAGAATTTGTATGAAGAAGTTTGGTGTTTTGTTAATAGTTACAGAGAGATGGGGTTTTATGAAGTTAATTTTCAGTCAGTGGTATGGCTTATATTAAAGAGGAAAAGAACATTAGGAAATATACTGAGATCTGTTTCTCTTGAACTTATGCTTTTAAAACATGTATTTCCTTTTTTGCTCTTTAAACGTAGAAAACATTGCTATCTGAATCGAGTTCTCAGTCTTCCAAGTCTCCATCCCTGTCCTCAAAGCAGCAGCATCAGCCAAGCGCCAGCTCCATTTTAGAAAGTCTGTTTCGCTCTTTCGCTCCCGGAATGTCCACCTTCAGAGTGCTCTACAACTTGGAAGTGAGAAACCTCATTTCTTTTTATTTCATTTTGCCAGCTCTGTTTGAGTTTACAGATTCATGCTTACAGATTGCAGAAATAAGTAAATAAGTTTCTGTTTTTGTGAAATGAACCTTTAAAAAATTAGTTTTTAAAAGAATATAAATTGAAACTTTTTGCCATTGAGAATGCTCGATTTTTTCCCCATTTATACCTATATATATTGTTGCACTTGCAAAATAACACCTAAATAAATAATTAGGAAACCTTATGTGTTAAACATGTGTCCTAGGCTGGTCACAGTGGTTCACACCTGTAATCCCAGAAGTTTGGAGGCCCAGAGCAAGAGAATTGCTTGAGTGCAGGAGTTTGAGACCAGCCTGGGCAACATAATGAGACTTCATCTCTATAAAACAAATAACAGTGAAAAAATTAGTCAGGTGTGGTGGCATGTGCCCAGCTACTTAGGGGGCTGAGGAAGAAGGATGGCCTGAGCCTGGGAGGTTGAGGCTACGGTGTGCCATGATTGTGCTACTGCACTCCAGCCTGGGTGACAGAGTGAGACTCTGACTCAGAAAAAACTGTGTACTTATCTTTCTCTAGAAGTTTTAGAAGACTGAATCATATGAATTATTAATCCTCAGACTTCTTGATAAAGCCATTATAATTTTTTGATGTTAATGAAGCTCTATGAGGAATTTATCAAGAGACATGTTAATAGTATTTCTTTTTCTTTTTCTTTTTTTTTGTTGGAGTCTCACTCTGTCACCCAGACTGGAGTGTAGTAGCACACTCCCAGCCACCGCAGCCTCGACCTGCTGGGTTCTGGCGATCCTTCCGCCTCAGCCTTCCAAGTAGCTGGAACTACAGGCACGCGCTACCACACCTGGCTATTTTTTTTTTTTTTTAATTGTAGAGATAAGGTCTCGCCAAGTTGCCCAGGCAGGTCACAAACCCCTGGGCTCAGGCATCCCAAAGTGCAGGCTTACAGGCTGAACCACCGAGCCCGGCCCAATAGTATTTCAAGGGGAAAAAAAGTTACTGTAAGAATTAGGGCAAGAGATGATTTTTATTACTAACTAAGTCTATTTGGGCTGCTATAACAACTTACCATAGACAAAATTTGTTTCTCACAGTTCTCGAGGCTGGGGAGCCCAAGATGAAGGCCAGGTGCTGGCAGATTTGGTGTCTGGTATAGGCTGACTTCTTGGTTCATAGACGGCATCTTCTCACTGTGTTCTTACTCTCAAAATATGAATTTGGGGGGCAGAGGTGGCAGACATTCAAGTCTGTTGTAATTACCTCCCTCAAAGTAGCTTTAAACAAATGGATTTCGTTCAGGAGACATTTGCTTATTGTTTACTGTCTACAAGTCATTGTGGGGGTCAGAGTTGAAAAGACAAGATATTTATTCTGGGGTCTTATAAGTAAGACACATAGGGGCTGGATTTACTAAGTCTGGAGAGCAGAGCATAAACATGGCACTGTGGGAAGGTGACCAAATGAAAACAGTTCTGCTCTTGGAGAGTGATAGGGCAGACCCTTGTGCTACTTTTGGTCTGAAGAAGATAAAGCCCTGAATAATTTTACTTTGTTCTAGCAAGTTATATCCAGGCTGATATTTACTAAAGAATCCATGTCAGTGCCTAAGCAACCGTAGTTATTAAATCATGTATTTTGAGTACACAAAGGTCATAACTGTTAAGAGGGTGCCTGCATTTTTTCCAAGTTTTATTTCATCTGGCAATCTAATTTGAAGTGTATAATTATATTCATTCTTTTCCCACTCTACCTGTTGCTTGATGTTCAAGGTGAGGGATAGCATCTCATATTTGCCTCAATGTAATCATTCTTGTGAAAAGATATATTGGGTTCAAAAGGAAAAAATATTTAGCAAATATTTTTTAAAATAAAGCATGTCCTTATTTAATGTGGGCATTTAAAACAATATGTAATATTCCAAAACAGAAAGTTGCTTAGACACTTTTGATCAATTTAAGCTTGTAGAATTTACATCTTGCAACTGCTGCCAAACTTGTCATTTGCTTTTGAGTGAGTATCTCAAAAAAGGCATAATTCTTTTTTTTTTTTTGAGTTGGAATCTCACTCTGCCACCTAGGCTGGAGTGCAGTAGCATGCTCACAGTTCCTGCAGCCTCGACCTGCTGGGCTTAGGTGATCCTTCCGTCTCAGCCTTCCAAGTAGCTGGAACTACAGGCGTGCGCCACCATGCCTGGCTAGTTTTTTGATTGATTGAAGAAATGAGGTCTTGCCAAATTACCCAGGCTGATCTCGAACCCCTGGGCCCAGGCAATTCTCTCGCCTCTGCCTCCCAACGTGCTGGGATTATAGGCATGAGCCACTATGCCCTGTTTAGTGTGATTATTTATATGAAATTATGAACTCTTATTTAGGTAAATATTGCAGTGTCATAGAAGGGCATCAGTATTAGAATGAGACACATCTGGACTTGAATTCTAAATATGATCTTTGGCAAGAGATCACTTAATCTCTCAGGTCTCAGTTTTCCCATCTATAAAGTGAAATATATCTGCTAAGTGCACTATAGATGCTCTATAAATATGAGTTAGAGTTATCACTGGGGAACTCATCTAGCTTTCTTCTTTCTTTCTTTTTTTGAGTCAGGCTCTCACTCTGTTGACCATGTTGGAGTACAGTGGCACAATCATGGCTCACCACAGCCTCAATCTGCTAGGCTCAGGCGATTCTTCTGCCTCAGCCTTTTGAGTAGCTGGGACTACAGGCATTCACCAGCACACCTGGCTTATTTTTATTTTTATTTTTTGTAGAGACGAGGTCTCACTGTGCTTAGGCTGGTCTTGAACTCTTCGACTCAAGCAGTCCTCCCTCCTTCATCTCCCAAAGTGCGGGGATTATAGTCATGAGCCACCATGCCCAGCCTAATGTAGCATTTTCAATATGTAGGCTGTTTTATAAAACTTTGGTTTGTCTAATTTTTTCAGAACATATTTAGCATGTCTCATCAAGTTATCTGTTTTTATCTAAGCCTGAGGCCCTGAGACTTTCATATTTGCCAGTTTAATGAGAAAAAGAACATGCCAGCTTTCTTTAGAACAGAATCATTTTTTGCTCCTTAGTAAATAGAATATGGAAAATGTAATTATTTTGATTGTGAAACATGAGCCTCCATATAATTCTGGTGAGAAGTTGCATGCAACATGTAAAGAGAGTCTCACTCAAGTCGTCTAAATGTTTTACTTAGTAAAGAAGTAACTTCTGCTGAAAATATTGGTTTGATTAATACCACTTATCTGTTTCCTAGGTTCTAAGTTCCAAACTCATGCCAACAGCTGATGATGATATGGCAAGGAACTGTGCCAAATCCTTCTGTGAGAACTTCCTCAAAGCAGGAGGTTTGAGGTTAGTTTCAGTGTAATGTTTTATGAGTTGCAGAAAACAAATATAGTCATTTTAGTTTCTCCTGCATTGCCTTGCTTATTCCTACAAGGTATTATATGAAGTATTATGAGAGTTATAATAAGGAATGATGTTTCTTTCCTTTATCATATTTTAATTCATTTTATAAGCATGTCTTTTCCCCTCTGTTAGTAAGGGAGATTGTCAAGAAAAGGAGAGGTGAGGAGACTGTATCTGTTTCTTTTGAGTCTTGTATCAGTTTGAAATAAGGTGAATATGAAACGTGTAAATCCTTATTATGCAAGGCATCAGTGCTGGGGATGCAAAGATAAATTAGATATTATCCCTGGGCTTGAGCGGCTCATGGTTTAACAAAGAATAACAAGCAGTTTCAAGTATTAAAACAGAGGCATATAAAAAGTGCTTGAGGGGAGGAGGAGCAGGAAAGTAGTGGTTAAATTCATTAAATTTGCTTGGGGTCATATGTTAGGAAATACTTCACAGAAAGAGACATTTGAGCTAGGAATTGATGGATTCGTAGAAATCCCCTGGGCAACTACGGAGGAAATGGGCATGCTCAGCTGGGGACGGAGGGAAGGATGCACGAACTCATGAAGATGCATTGTCTGTCTTGGGAACTACAGTTGCCTGGTGAAGCTAAAGGAAAGGATGGAGAGAAATGTGTAAAGAAAGGTCATGGAGAAGAATTTGAACATCATCTGTAGTCCATGAAAAAACAGACAGTTTCTAAGCCAAGAATTACCTGGACAGTTATTCTGGCAGCAGTGGAAGAGGGGAGTGGAAGTGGGAGAGACTGGAGGGAGGGAGAAGAACTGAGAGCTGCAACAGTATCCCAAGGAGAATGATAGGGCAATGGCAGAATGAATTTATGGGAGAGGATAGGCAAGTCTTCACAACTCGTTGGGAGGGTAAGGACATTGATAAATGTCTCCGATTCCTAGCTTGGGATAGTGGGTGAATATGGGAAATAAACACAGAAGGAGGTGGAGGAAACAGAGGCAAGATAAAAAATCTGATCGCGGAGGAGGTCCCTAAGTCATGTGAAGTGGATGGCTTGTATGTGCTGCTTACATGGAGAGTAGAAAATGGCATTCGAAGGAGGAGTCGCAATCCTAATCTCAGACAAAATACCATTTAAACTATCAAAAATTAAAAATTAAAGACCCTGCCCCCTTGTGGAAGGTTCTGTAATGTTTCCTTGTTTCTCTGCTTCTCTACTGTCTCCTGTCTTCTGCCTCTTTCACTCTCTCCCCAGGGTCAGGACCAGGGAAGGAGGAAGGGCAGTGGAAATGGGTGGGGCTGTAGTGCTCCCCTCCCACTCTCCTATGGTCAGGGGCATCCCCTCTGGTGGGGAGATGTGGAACTATCTCTTCCCGAAGTACTCACAGGGTGTGGACCAGCCAGTTCTGTCCTGGAGTGGAGTCCTATTGCACCTGCCATCCAGGCTTTGCCTGGTTTTGTCCTTCTCAGTTGTGCCTTAGCTATGTGGGTCTGATGTTCAGAGGATTGCTGGGGAGGAGAGGGTTTGGGTTAGCCCCAGACTCATCACTAATCTCTTTGGAGTTCTTCCATGTCCTTTTCTGACCACATCCTTTGTCCTGCACTGGATCAGGGTAGTGGGTGGGGTGCCTGAGACTCAGAACTCATCAGGTCCCTCCAAAGTTTGCTTTCAGGATATTCCATCTGGATCACAAGCATTCCTTGACTAGTTGATCCACTGGTCACAGAGACTGGGTCTGTTGCTCCATGATGAGCAAGTCAGAGTACTTTCCTGCCCCATTTTCAAGATGGTGACAGAGCGCCTCTTTCATCCTTTCCAGTGGTGCTTTGCCTCTGGGCTCCCTCCACAGCCCTTGATGTCAGTGTCTGGCCAGGCACTGCACTGGTGAGGCAGAGCCTGTAGCTGGCAGTCTGTCTCACTGCAGTGATGAAGTAAAACCTGAAGGCAATCGTCTCTCCCCACCACTTCTTCTCAGGAAGACTTTTGGCGGTTAAAAAAAATGGTGCTCTGCTTCTGTGACCTGGGAAGTGCTAGGGGGCCAGCAGAGCAGCTGCAGCTGCAGCACCAGCTGCTTCACCAGGAGAGCCCTGGCCACTTGTTCACAAGCCCCTACTTAGTCAGTCTCTCCCAGCATCTTCTTCCCAGGAAGGGTTTTGTTGATTTAAAGGAAAAAAAATGGTGCTTGACTTCTGCCTCCTAGAAATCACTAGGATCCAACCTGAGAAGCTGAAGTACAAGCTGCTTCACAAGGAGAGCCCTGGATACTTGCTCCCAAGCCCACACTCAATCACCCACTCACACACCCACTCACTCACTGATACATACACAAAATTTTCCATACATTCACTCATTCACACTGGGACTTGCATGATCTGACTGGCTCAGCTGCCATCTTCCCACTCCTCAATTTTATTTACCTTAAAGGTCAGATAGTTCCCATAAAATAAATGATATACAGTAATACACTTTAAATATGCATATAAAATTCAATATAGACTTAGGTTTGCTGTGAAAACTATTTAGCAAAACTAAGTTGCAAAAATGTCACAAGCTCTATTTGTTGGTAATACAACAATTCTTGACAGAATAAAATGTTGGAAAAATTAACTTAAGTCATTCTCATTATATCTCTGAAATGTACCTTAGCTTCTGGATTTGTTTCCATTTCAAATCAACAAGCAAACAACAACAACAAAACCTTGGCAATAATCTTTGACATCATCTTCTCTCAAATATTTTTTTCCTGATATTACAGCAATCATAACTAGTTTCCTGATCCTGATATGAAATCTTTATAATCTATTTTTCTGTGTATAAATTAATGATCTTTCATCTGATCATTTTTTTGTTCCACTTAAAACCCTGTCTGGATTGCAATATAGTCTACAAGACTAAGACCTGCTTTCTTTTACCTCCTCTCCTTCTATTAATGTTGTGCGTGGTCTGTGCAGCAATTCTGGATGTTTTACCAGCATTTATTTAAAATGAGCTTACAGTGGTTTGAAAATTTTGCTGAATTCACTTCTCATCTTTAGCCCCTCAGGCTTTAATAGTGCATTAAATTATCTTGAATGAAGGACAGAATTATACTTTTTTTCTGATTCAAGCATTTGAGCTTTTCATGGATAAAAGATTTCTAGAGCATGTTAACTACTATTTCTTGTATTACATTGGTTGTGAATATGAATAGAATATTTCCTAAATCGTTAGATAGGACATTGATGACTGTGACACCAGGTCTGAGAAGAAGATCCATCATCTGCTCTTCTAGTACTTCATCAACCAACCAGCAGCTAGGGCAAAGCTACTTAATACAATTATAAATGATCACTTTATCATTCAACTAAGCAATTTCTTCATTTTGTCCACAAGAATTTCAGGTAGTCCTTGCTAGAAAAAAAAAACTTTCTGAAGTACAGATTAAATTGGACTAACACATGTCCCTATCTGCCATTTACATAACTCAACTTTATTAAACAGTTTTCTTTTAGACTCTAATCTTGGTAAGGTCTACTCTATTACATTGAAAACAGATTCCCCTATAAGGAATCATATAATGATAGGACTTGGAGTCATGTCCTAAATCAACACTAATATATTGGCTTAGAATTTCAAATGTTATCTTTTTCTTTCTTGGAGTAGTCAAATGTTAAGTATGAAACGCCATAACAGGGGAACGATACAGTGGTTCTCAAGCTGCAGTCTGATCGGGATCATCTTCAAGGAATGTTAATCTCATAGTATTGGGTTCTAGCCACATAGTTCCTAAATCAGAAGGTTTGGGTTGGGGTTTCTTTAGTTGTATACCTAAAACTCTCCTAAGGCTTTTTAAAGTGGTTGTTTCAAGACCTACATAATAGCAATGACTATTTGAAAAAAGAACATCAGAAATATGACCATACAATCAGAAAAAAATTCTGACAAGTATAACAAATAATTTCCAGAATTAAAGCAATTTGTTGAGTTTAGTGGCATTTTGCTTGTGCTACTTGGCATATTTTTTTTTCCAATAGAAATGCATTTATTATTTTTTAAATTAAGATGTGGGGTACAATTCAGGGAATATAGACGTTGATTATGTAGGTACCCTTGTTGATGAGGTATGCCCCTCCCTTCCCTACCAGTTTCTCCCAGTGGCCAATCCCACACCCTCCCCTGACAGTTTCCCACTACTTCCAGTCCTGTTCTTATAGTATTATAACTGCTCAAGGTCCATTTATCAATGAGAACATATGGTACTCTGTTCTTTGCTTCTGTGATAGATCACTGAGTATGATTGACTCTAAACCTATCCAAGTTGCTGCGAAGTTCGTATGTTTGTCCTTCTTCATGACTGCAATATATTGTGCACATGTACCATATATTTTTTATCTAGTCTAGTTTCAGTGGGTGACATGGTTGGTTCCATGTTTTTGCTATCGTGAATAGAGCTGCAACAAACATACTTGTGCAACTATCTTTTCTGTAGAATGATTTGTGTTCCTCCTGGTATATCACTAATAGGGGAATTGCTGGGTCATACGGAAGGTCAATTTCTAGTTCTTTCAGAAATCATGACACTGTCTTCCAAAGAGATTGCACTAGTTTTCATTACCACCAGCAGTGTAGAAGCATTCCTTTTTCTCTGTATCCTTGCCAGCATCTGTTGTTGTCTGTTTTATTAATAATGGCCATCCAAACCGGGTAAAGATCCAACAAAAAAGAGAACTATAGGCCAATATCCCTTATGAACATAGATGCAAAAGTCCTCAACAAGATTCTAGCAAATCAGATCCAAAAATACATCTCAAAAATCATCCACCATGTCTAAGTAAGCTTCATCCCCAGGATGCAGGACTGATACAACATTTGCAAGACCATAAATGTAATTAAATACATCAACAGATGTAAAAACAAGAACGACATGATTATCTCATTAGATGCAGAAAAGGGTTTTGATAAAACCTAGCATCCCTTCTTGATAAAAACCCTCAAACAGCTAGA
>CAUYQG010133426.1:0-13566 GCA_963574415.1 Tarsius wallacei
AGTGGCATGTTTCGAATCTCCTTAGGTGACTTTAGTGTATAGCCATGGCCGAGAAGCACTGGCCTTGTGAACCTGACAAGACTGAGATAAATATATAAGCACAAGATTTTTTTTTTTTTAGTTGGAGTCTCACTCTGTCACCCAGACTGGAGTGCAGTGGCCGCTCCCGGCCACCACAGCCTTGACCTGCTGGGCTCCAGAGATCCTTCTGCTTCAGCCTTCCAGGTAGCCGGAATTACAGGCATGCGCTACCACGCCCGGCTGATTTTTTGATTTATTGTAGAGATGAGGTCTCGCCAAGTTGTCCGGGCGGATCTCGAACCCGCGGGCTCAGGCAATCCACTCACCTCAGCCTCCCAAAGTTTGGGATTACAGGCTGAGCCACTGAGCCCGCTGTAGTTTAATATTTATTAAATAAACAATTTATTTATTGGCTGTGTTTTCAAAAAAAATTATTTTTTTGAGTTGGAATCTCACTCTGTCGCCCAGACTGTGTGCAGTGGCATGCTCCCAACCACCGCAGCCTCGACCAGCTGGGCTCCGGCGATCCTTCCGCCTCAGCCTTCTGAATAGCCGGAATTACAGGCATGCGCTACCACGCCCGGCTGATTTTTTGATTTATTGTAGAGATGAGGTCTCGCCAAGTTGCCCAGGCAGGTCTTGAACCCTCAGGCTCAGGCATTCCACTCATCTCAGCCTCCCAAAGCATGGGATTACAGGCGGAACCACCAAGCCCGGCTAAGTTATCTATTTTAAATGGCCAGGAAATTTTTCGACATAAAGAAATTCCATACTTTTTTTAGTGCCAATTAATGCTGATAAATAGCAGAGCAGAGGGAAGTGGCCACAGAATATACCGCTGAACACCGAGAATCCTGCATGCTGGCCCAGGCCCCTCCCGTCACAATTGATAGTGCAGCTTACCGGTTTTTAGTACAAATGCATCTTCTCAAGCATCTTCCCCTAGCTTTCCAGCCCTCAGCATCCACCTTCAGTTTGGAAAGGTGTGTGGACATCCTGTATGTCACAGTAACAGAGGACACTGCTGACATTTAGTCAATGAGATGGTAGGGTTGCCAGGGACTAGAAAGGTGGTGGGGTCTACACACTGAAAGTCCTTCCATCCAAGATGCCAGTACTGCAGTACCTTACCTTGAGAAACACTGGTGCACCTGGGTTCGTTTTTCTGCTTAAGTTCAGAACCAGCTCCTCACAAAACTGGTGACTATTTCATAAAATCAGGAGATGCCAAAGATCATGCCATGTACATTGCAGAGCACAGGCCAGATGTGAAAAGCTTAATGCGAGTATTCCACTGTATTGTGCCATTCCTCTCTGTTCTGTGTATATTTCCTTTAGTATGGGAGGTGTGTTTCAGTTTTGTTACTTGAATTCTAATATTCCATTAATTACTATCCAGAGCTTAAGATTTGTGGTGTTGAAAAACACTTTAGCTTGTAAATGTTTAAAGATTGTGTTTGATGATCAGGAAACCTAACCAAACCTGGTATGTAAATGCAGAAATACGTTTATTAGAAATAACTTATGTATATGAAATTCAACTATTAATAAATATTCAAAATAAGATAATGAAAGTAAAAATACAAAATAGTGTGATAACCTTGGTTGATATGATTAGTGAGATAAAGGTTATTGAGGTAAATTTATCTAAAATTAATTTATATACAGCAAAATTAATGTATATTCAATCTATCAGAGTCACATATAGAAATAAGAAATGTACACAATTTTTTTTTGAGTCAAGTTCTCACTCTGTCACCTAGACTGGCATGCAGTAGCATATTCACCGCTCACTACAGCCTCAAACTCCTGAGCTCAGGAGATACTTCCGCCTCAGCCTCCCAAGTAGCTGGGACTACAGATGTGTACCACCACACCCAGCTAAATTTTTTGTAGACTAGGTCTGGCTGTGTTGCCCAGGCTGGTCTTGGAACTCCAGGACTGAATTGATCCTTCCGCCTTGGCCTCCCTAGATGCTGGGATTACAGGCGTAAACCACCTCTCCCAGCCTGAAATATGCACTTTAAGAAGAAGAGAGCAAACTTGGGGCAGGAGGAAATTTGGGTGTATTCTTCCAGTCTTCCCCTCCCATGCCTCAGGCTGTCTGACTAACCTTGAAGTAAGACATGTGAGTACTGATCTGCTCTCTCTTTTCCTGGTATTGAAGGATCCTGTTTAATAAGCTCCCTCACCCTTCCCCTGCCACTCCCCTGCCTTAAGCTTGTTAGGCTCTTTTCTCTGTATTTTCTGGTAACAGTTGAGGAGGACCCACTCTCACCTGTCAGTGGCAGGTAAGGGTACTGGTGACCAGGAGTGGAGTTAATGAAGCTTTCTGGGTGATTTAGAATTAGAATCCCTGAGTATTATCATCAGGGGAATATTGGGGAGACCCTTTTGGTTTTGTGCAGTGTCCTTTAAGCTACTGGTTATGAAATCATTTTAGAGGGTCTTCAAAGACATATAAAATAAAATGAAACATAACAGCAAATATCAGTGGATGTTGCTCCTAACAAGTACCATAGCCAGTTGCCATGAGTGAGCTGCAAGAGGAGACAGAAAGTGACAGAGTGAATCTGTGCATTGGCTGGGGTGGAATTGTTTTTATCTCTTGCTTGCTGCTGCCTACGTTGGTATTCCATGTTTATAATACAAAGGTTAACAGGTGACAGTTTATTTTATACTAACATAACATGTAGTTGGTTGTAAAATAAAGGGCAGGGGAGTTTTTATCTTGCTTTCAGCAAAAGTGTTAAGACATCCAACTGAGTTTTGCTTGTAAACATTTGATAGCTCAATTAATTGTAGTTATTTAAAAATATATTTTGTTTCTTAGTGTTACCATAACAAATAACTACAAATGCAATGGTTTAAAATGCCATAAATTTTTCTATTGTATAGTTCCATAGAAATCTGATGCGATTCTCAAGGGGCTAAAATAAGGTGTGGGTGGGGCCGCCTCCCTCCCTGGAGTTTCCTGGGGAGAACCCTCCTTGCCTTCCCAGCAACTGGAGGCCACAGCATTCCCTCAAGTGTGGAAGCTGCCTCTGACTTCCAAGCTAGCCTCATCGAATACCTTTGACCTTTTGCAGTAGTATTCTTGTCTTCTTTGAGTGAAGTCCCGGAAGGGTCTCCTCTGTTAATCACTCACATAACTTCACTGGGCCCACCCAGATAATCTAAAATAAAATAATCTCTTATCTCCAGGTCCTTAACCCTAATCACATCTGCAAAATCCATTTTCTTAAGTAAGGTAGCTAGCAAAAGGCTCTAGTGATTAGAAAGCAGACTCGTTGGGAGGCCATTATGTTGCAGTCTCCAGAGCTGCATTGCCAGCCTGAGACCCACATGGTGACCAAGGATGTACTGGCGTCTGGAGAGGGAAACACAGTGGTGTGGTGCCCAAGAACTCAGAGATGCCAATAACCGGCGGAACCCCAAGAAGTTTTACAGCTCTCAGCTCTTCTAGTTAGGGCTTTTTCTTGAGAATCCCCAGAGTGGAACATGGTGGCATTGGAGAACTCCAAGATGTCAACAACCACAGAGCTGCATAGAGTGTTACAGCTCTCAGCTCTTCCAGTTATAGTTCTTGTTTGGAGAATCCCAAGTTCTTGTCTCACGACCAAGAAGAATAAGGAGCACAGACACTGAGGAATGAGTGAGACGGAGTTTATTAAACAACAGGAAAGCTCTTGGTAGCAAGAAGGGACCTGAAAGAGGGTTGCCAGAAATCAAGCTGAGCTTGGGGTTTTTATGGATTTCAAATGGGGAGATATGTCCTGATTGGTTGGCAGTAGGGATTGAAAATATATTAACCTAATTAGTCAGCAATAAGATAGGCAGTAGGGATTGAAGATACACTAACCTAATTGGTCTGCAGTAAGGACCAAATAGTGGCATGATAGTGTAAAGGGCCACTGGGGAGAGGATTGAAAAGGGGCCAGTTCATCAATAAGGGTACCTGCATAATCAATGTTTGTATACCTCACCCTGAATTGTACCCCACATCTTTATAATAAAAAAAATTAAAAAAAAAAAAGAACTCAAATTGCAAAAAAAAAAAAGAAAAAGAAAAGAGGCCAATCAAGAAAAGGAATGCGAAAAGGGAGAAAACATGAAAAGAGAATGGGTATGGGCTTTTGTCCAGAACTCATAGCTTTGTTTCTTCAGGCAAAATGGGGGAATTTTACTGGGGACCCTCCCTGACTGTCTGCCTAATTGGTGTCTTTCGTCCTCCTCTCTCAATTAGTCAGCCTGTATTGACTCTAAATTCCTAATCGACTGCTTTCTTGTAAAATAAACTTGTGTAAAAAAATTTTGTATAAAGAAAAAATCCTTAGCAAATAGTAAGTAAAATATGTATGGATATACATAAAATACTGAAGTAGGATTCAGGTGAATGGGTTGGGAAGCACTGCACCTGAGAGGGGCCCCGGACCAGAAGGGAGTGGGGTACAGGTCAGGGAGGGCTAGACCCTACTCCAGGAGGCAGGGTGCAAGCCAGAGAAGGGTAGACCTAACTCCAGAGGGTGGGGAGCATGCCAGAGAGAGGTAGACCTGACTTCAGGGGGTGAGGTGCAGTCCAGAGAGAGGAAGATCTTACTTCAGGGGGTGAGGGAAAGGCCAGAAAGGGGTATACCGAACCCCAGGTGAGGTGTAGACCCAACAAGGTACAGGCCAGAGAGGCATAGACCTGTCTCCAGGTGGCTCTGCTGTGACCAGCAGGCCACCTCAGGGCTCTAGCTGCCTTTGTTCAATTCTTTACCCTAAAGAAAGGGATTGTTAGCCGGGCTCGATGGCTCAGCCTGTAATCCCCGCTTTGGGAGGCTGAGGCGAGTGGATTGTCTGAGCCGGTGGGTTCGAGACCCACCTGTGCAACTTGGCTAGACCTCATCTCTACAATAAATCAAAAAATTAACCGGATGTGGTAGCGTGCGCCTGTAGTTCCAGCTACTTGGAAGGCTGAGGCGGAAGGATCGCCAGAGCCCAGCAGGTCAAGGCTGCAGTGGCTAGGAGCGGTCACTGCACTCCAGTTACAGAGTGAGACTCCAACTCAAAAAAAAAATAGAAAGGAATTGCACCAGACAGGCATCTCCAAAGATCCCTCCAGCTCCAATTTGCTAATTCTATAAATGGATATTTATGTTAGAAATTTAAATTTCAGGGCCAGGCACAGTGTGAAATATCTCTGAACATCATAAACAACTTAAAAGGTGAAAACACTAGTTCTTTCTTCATTGCTGCCTCCCCTCAAGGTAGTTGTCTGATCCCAAATGTCAAGCCCTGACTGGTGACTTTGGTGACTGCTGTCACACTTGTAAGGGTTGTCTTGATGGGACTGGATATCCTTTCTTTTCCTGTTTGTTTCTTTGGCTATTATTAATAAATGTCATTTTGAAGAAGTGAATGCTCGTCACCAGTTCACGCACTGTGGATTCTCTGAGAACATGGCCCGAGCTTAGCCAACTAGGAAGTGTAAAAGTCAAAAGGTGGACAGTTGGTGGAACAGGACCCCAAAATAGGGAGACTTTGAAAAGGACTGGTGGCTCTTAACATAGTCTCCAAGTACACCTACTTCTAGGCCGTTTCAAGTCTAGTAATTCTTAGTGACTTTTTGTTCTTTTAATTGAAGCCACATACTGAAGAGTCTTTATTTCTTTCTCCAATAAGAGATTTCAAGCTTCAATATTCATACCCTAAAATAAAATCAATTTTGTACTGAAATATAAATTTAAAAAAAATATAAATTTTAAAATTGAGAGTCTGTTTTCTTTGGTTACCTCATAAATGACAAGAGTTTCATGTCAGCTGTCCATCTCTTCCTCCTCCCCCATTCCCCATGTCCATGGTATACCAGTCGCACGTGGATGCTCAGTATCACGCCACGGCATAAGATAAATAAGCTTGGAAGGTTTCCTAGCAACATACTGTTCTGGGAACCTGCTCTGTTTTCCTTAACAAGACAAAGCCAAACATCCTAGAATCTTGGCCAGATGGGAGAGGATTTGCTTATTGAGAGTATTTAGTGTTTTTTTTTTTTTAATTTCACTTGAAATTAACCTCCTAACATATTTATGTTAAATAGCAAGCAAGATTGACTTATAAAAGGACACTCTTACGTGTTAAAAGAAAATCTCGGTAATAGTTTGAATTTTAAAAAACATGGTTTTAGAATTCTCTAGGAACAAGTTTCCAACATGTAAGTCAGTCATTGGTGGTGAATGGGTCCATTTTAGAAAACACCTCCACATAGGACTGACATTTAGCCAGGTACCCAGTGGTATGGTATTGTAGTTGCAAAAATATGGAAATACTTCCAATTGGTGGGTACATGGCTGCTGGAGGAGGCTTTCTCCTCGTGAGACTGCCAGCAGCTGCCCCGACCCCATTCCTGCTCCTGGGAAAATGCTGGAAACACCTAGTCACTGCTTGAAATCCTAAGTCTTCCCTTTTGTTCATTGCTCCAGGGCTATTTTGGTGCTGGTGATTTGCAGCTTCATCTTGAGAGTCTATTTTTGATTTTCTCAGCATATGATTAATGTATATAGAGAAAAGAAAAGGAAATTGAGGCTGCTGTGAAAGCCAAGAAGAATAATGTCATCGTCGTTAGCACAAGATCATGTATATTTCACTTGTCTGTCTAGTGATCTGCAAGGCAACAGTCAGCAAAGGGAGCTTTCCTTTGCACTGTAGTCCTTCCTCAGACACTGCTGGAGGTCTCTGGGGATGGAGTCATAAAGGGTTAGTGTTACTCATGACAGTATTTAGCACCTCAGTGACACCCTGAAAACATCCTTTCTCCTCACTTGACTGGGGAGGCATTCCGCCACCAGTCAGATGATATTCTTATAATGTGGTTGTTGAGTGGCTTGCATCACCCACCTAACTTGGGCTGAGTTGTGAAAGTTCCCATTTGTGCTCAGGAGCAGATAATCCCAGCACTTCGTGGCCTCTTGGATGGGAAGATCAGAGTAACTAGAATAAGATGGAGTGTGACACCTGGGATCTTTGTTTTTTATTTGACAAATTCTCTGGCCCAATTCCAGAAAATTAAAAGTCTTCATTTCAGAAAACTGTGAGATGGTTTTATATGCATGCTGGGTGCTTTCCGTTCTCTTTTGCCTTCTTTCACTCACATGTACATGCTTTCTAAATACCATATCTTGAACTTAACAAGAAACAATCTGTTAAGGGCCTAGTATAGACCAAATACTTGGCTAGGTCTCGTGGTGGATCCTGAGGGCAACATATCGGCGTTGCCTTCACCAAATCCTCAAGAAGTCAACAAAATTGCATGTGTGTAATCTTAAAACGAACAAAACATTAGGAAAAGATGTCGGTATTTAAAGGAATTATATAATTTTGATTGTTCAAGGAAAGCTAAAAGTAGATTGAATCTGTATTATGGACCAGAATAGGTTGTAATACATTAATGTTGATTGGATACTTATTTAAAAAAACAGTTTTTAAAATGTCCATGAACCAGGCATTGTTTTAAATATCTATGTTAGCTCATTTAATTCTTCTGAAATTATTATGAGGTAGGAATTTGTTTACCTGCGATTTTACAGATAAGGAAACTGAGGCTAGGAGACTTTTTTTTTTTTTTTTCCAGAGACAGGGTCTTGCTGTGTTGCTCAAGCTGGAGTGCAGTGGCTATTCACAGGCACAATTATAGCATGTTACTGCCTAGAACTTGAGCTCAAATGGGACTACAGGCACACACCACTGTACTCTAAGAAAGGTTAAATACCTGTTTACCCGGGGCCTTTATACTATGCTGTGCTTATTTGTTTATTTTTAGAATCCTAGGATTCTGTAAAACTTGAATCTATTTTCAGAAAACAGTAAACTATTGTCTTTTGTGAATGACAATTTTAACAACAAATAAATGAGTTTAGATGACTTTCTATTATTATTATTATTATTATTATTATTATTATTTTGAGTTGGAGTCTCACTCTGTCGCCCAGACTGGAGTGCAGTGGCACACTCCCGGCCATCGCAGCCTCGACCTGATGGGCTCCAGCGATCCTTCCACCTCAGCCTTCCAAGCAGCTGGAACTACAGGCATGTGCTACCACATCCGGCTAATTTTTTGATTTATTGTAGAGATGCGGTCTCGCCAAGTTGCCCAGGCGGGTCTCAAACCCGCGGGCTTAGGTAATCCACTCACCTCGGCCTCCCAAAGTGCTGGGATTACAGGCTGAGCCACCGAGCCTGGCTGGGGTAGTTTCAACAATATTTCTTGTTGTTCATTTTTTTACTTTATTAAATACTAATTCTTTTCATTGCTTTTTTTTGAGTAAAGATCTCACTTTGTTAACCAGGCTACAGTGTAATTGCATGATCATGGCTCACCACAGCCTCAACTCCTGGGTTCGGGTGATCCTTCCACCTCAGCTTCCCTAGTAGCTGGGATTACAGTGTGCACCACCACACCCAGCTACTTTTTTGATTTTTTTTTTTGGTAGAGATGAGGTCTCATTATGCTGCCCAGGCTGGTCTTGAACTCCTAGGCTCAAGCGATCCTTCTGTCTCAGCCTCCCAAAGTGCTGGGATTAACTGGTAAGAACCACCACATCCGGTCGAATTTTCATTTTCAACGTAGTAGAAGGCTATGAGTGAATTCCACTTAAAGAAAGTTAAAATTAATACCACTATTCACCCTATAACTATAAAATAAAAATAAATATTACCTTAAAAAAAAACCACTATTAATTTCAATACATTACCCAGTGTATGATTAATGTAATAGAGAATATTAAAATGCAGTAACTATCAAATACATTAACAAAAAAGGTCATGACACCAACAGTATTATAGAACTGAGGTGGATAACCTATGGCCTGTTTTTGTAATGTTTTGCTGGAGCGGGGCCACACTCACTGGCTTATATGTCACCCATGGTGACTTATGTGCAATAACAACAGGGCTGAATGTTTGCAACCTAGACTGTATGGCCCACAAAGCCTATAATATATACTATCTGGACTTTTACCGGAAAAGTTTGCCAACTCCTCCTAATTTTGATTTAGGGCATCTCCCTCAGAATGCCAGAAATTTATTTGGGAAGGACATCTGAAAATTTTTTTCGTAAAGAATATCTTTGTGGCCAGGTGCAGTGGCTCATGCCTATAATTCCAGCACTTTGGGAGGTGGCGGTGAGAGGACTGCCTTAGTCCATGGGTTCAAGACTAAACTGGGCAACTTGGTAAGACCTCATCTCTACAATAAATCAAAAAATTAGCCGGGCGTGGTAGCGCATGCCTATATAGTTCCAGCTACTTGGAAGACTGTGGTGGAAGGACCACCTGAGCCCAGCAGGTCGAGGCTGTGGTGGCCTTGAGTGTGCCACTGCACACCAGCCTGAGTGACAGAGTGAAACTCCAACTCAAAAAAAAAAATAGCCGGGCATGGTGGTGTGGATCTATAGTTCCAGCTACCTGAAAGGCTGAAGTGGAAGGATCACCTAAGCCCAGCAGGTTAAGGCTGCAGTGGTTGTGAGCCTGCCACTACACTCTAACCTGGGCGACGGAGTGAGACTCCAACTCAAAAAAAAAAAAAAAAAGAATATCTTTGTCTCACAAGCTTTTCCTCTAATCCCTGCAGGTGCCAACCAAGAAGCTGAAGAAATATGAGAAAGAATATCAGACAATGCGAGAGAGTCAGCTGCAGCAGGAAGACCCAATGGATAGGTACAAGGTATGGGAGACACTTTGCACCTATCAGAGCAAAGTACCTTTTTTTTTTTTTTAAGAGACAAAGTCTCACTTAATTGCCTGGGCTAGTCTTGATCTCCTGGTCTCAAGCTGTCCTCCTGCCTCAGCCTCCTGAGTAACTGGGATTATAAGCACGAGCCACTGCACCCAGCTCAGCAAAATACATTTTTTACCCAAAAAGCAGCATTTGTGACAAGTTCAATTCCCTCTGTTCCTCTTTGACTTGTTTCAGACACTCTCTGATGTTGCTAACTGTCCAAGTGTGTTTTCATTTCAGGAGACTCCCAAGTAGCCAACCATAATATTTCTTTTCTTTCAGTTTGTATATTTGTATTAACTTCAGCTGTTGCATTTGTGCTGGGAATCTGCATAAGAAGCTGAGAGAAAGAGGGGAAAGAGGAAGTGGTTTCTACTTTCAAACATGAAAAAAAAGGAAAAATGGCAAAGTGCTGTTTTAGCTGTGTATGGTCATACCCACAAAGACTTTTAGATGTGAACTGTTCCAAGACGGGCACAAGAATGTTTCAAACTTACTTCTGTCTGTAGCAAATGTTAAAAACACAAACTCACTTGGAAGGAAAAATAAAAACCCCAAAGGTATATTGAGAAGAGTGATGGTGTTTGTTGCAACATTTATTTCCACAAATGAAGTTATGAATAACAGTGACATATGACTTACAATATGCAGTTTCAGAATCAAAATTATTTCAGTTTAATATCTTAGTTAACTGTGGTATTTTTTAAAAATTAGACCATTTACAAAGATAGACCTCTCCTATGGTCACTGGCAGCACTGTTCCCAGGATGCAGTGTTGGGAAACGCTGTTCCAACTTATTTTTTTCTGAGTAAATATTACTGTCTCTCTTCAACATGTTTTAATTTTCTAGACCCATACACGTCAGTACACTAAGATAAAAGAATGTTGTATTATCAGCACTGAGCACCAGTGCCAAAATGTTCTGCCAGGAAATGTCCTGTGGTAGCATTATTCATGAAATCACCCACATCAGGATGATTTCCACTTTTATAACTAGAGTTGCCTTTATGTGGTCAGAGTACTAGACAGGACAACACAGTCACACAGGATGTCTTGTCTCTGTTGCTGAATTGAATAGCATGGGATGTGTACCGAGGGGCATGGTAGAAGGAATATGTGGATTTTGTAGTCAGACAGACCTGAGTTCAAATCTTGCTCTTTTTTTAGAGCACAGGATTTGGAATCCAAGTTTGGAGTTTTAACCTCTGTGCCACTGTTTAGCATCTTGGACTAGTCATTGAACTTCTTCCTCATCTGTAAAATGTGTTGTGTACATGATTCCTTGACAGGTTATTATGAGGATGGGGGATGTTGTGTTAAGTACTCAGTACATAGTTGTCATTTAGGAAACGGTAAGCCTGCTGCTATGGGTTGCCCAAGTATTACTAGAATAATACCACCTTAAATGGGTCTGCCCCTCCAGTCCCTTATTGTTTGTCCTCAGATTTCTCCCAAGAATTGCTACCCAATAATCTTCCCTTGTTTATAGAACTGACTCAAGAACCAATAACAAAATCCCCTATACCACACTGTGGTGGATAACTATTAACAGAAAATCAGGTCCTCACAGAGTTTGAAGCTAATTCCCACCACCACTAACCCGACAATAAAACCCATTTTAATGTAAATCATGTAGCATGCTGCTTTAGAAAGGCTTGAAGGTAGTAATTATGAAATATTATTAAACATCAAAAATGAAGCCTTCCTACTGTTTGTATCATTCTAATTCTTTTATTGCCACCATCATTATGACAAAAATCTGTAAAGAGCGCTTTAAAATAAAAGAGAGAGACATGAAAGACCAAACTTGTACATTTAATATAAGGCTGGAACTGAACTTGTTATTGTGTCTTAAGTTCTTTTTGTGTCAAAACAGGTATGTATATATAAAAAAGGTGTATATTATATTGTTAAAAGTACTCATAGCATATAAGAGTGTCAATGTGTGTAGTTTTATTGAAGGATCAAAGTAGAATTAAACTTTTTGTTTTTGTTTTATGAGTGGATATTACTTTTAAGTTCAAGTGTTTTGGCTTCTTATATGCACATATCAAATACCTTTTATAGCTATTTCTTTTAGATTATTGTAATAGCTTGTCAGTACATTTATCTAACTAATATCTCTATACCCTTTTGATAAAGTCTAGGCATTTGTCCTGGTGAAATACTTGGTGAATTTATAGTCCTCAAATTATAATTAAATCTTCACAGTGACAATAACAACATAAATTCTAACCATCAATAGATTTAGTTAAAAAAAATCTTAAAATCTTAAATCATACTCAAACAATATTCAATTAAAAAATAGATTTAGATTTTCAGATGATTACTATGTAAATTTAAAGTTTATAATTATCTTAATTTACAGTAGCAAAATATCTTTTAAAATGGCTTTCAGCATCTTCTGAATTTAATCCCATCAAGAATAAGATCTCAAAGTCCAGGCTCAGTGGCTTAGCCTGTAATCCCAGCACTTTGGGGGGCCGAGGTGAGTGGATTGCCTGAGCCCACAGATTGAGACCAGCCCGGGCAACTTGGGGAAACCTTGTCTCTACAATAAATAAAAAATTAGCTGGGCGTGATAGTGTGCACCTGTAGTTCCAGCTACTTGGAAGACTGAGACAGAAGGATCACAGGAGCCCAGCAGGTCAACGCTGGGGTGGCCGTGAGTGTGTCACTGCACTCCAGCCTGGGCGACAGAGTGAGACTCCAACTCAACAAAAAAAAAAAAAGAAAAGAATAAGATCTCTTTCCTGAGTACTTTATAATTCATAGGTCTTGAACTGGAAACCCAGTGAATGTAAACTCTTAAATATAATTTGGGAAGCTCCGAGGGCATTGAGTGAGAATGTGCATCTGTTCAGTAACAACTCTCCCCAGCATAGAATCCATACTGCTTAAAATGCCACGTTTACCCCAGCATGACATATGGCAAGAGAGATAGGAAGGTAGTGGCAATTTAAAAAAAAGAAAAGCCCAGATATGTCATACAGTAAGATATTCTAAGAGATATTTCCACTCGATGTTGTTTCTCTTGGAAATGGTGGCAAATAGAAAAGCGTTACTGCAGGGGAAGCTAGCAGTGGGATTAAAGATGCAGCAGTGTTGAGCCAGTGCTCAGCAGTCATACTTCTGCTATGTAAACATGTGTTTATGTCTATTTTTATGATTCATGTGAATATCTACACTCTCAGGTTATGTCACTGCACTCACCTTTATCTAGCACTTACACAAAGAAAGATAAACTGTGTTGGGATAAATTTAAATTTTAAAACCCTAAGCAGTATGAAAATGTTCTAGAATTAGATAGTGGTGATAATTGCACAACTTTGTGACTATACTAAATCATTGAACTGTATATTTTAAAAACATGAATTTTATGGTATGTGAATTACATCCCAACCACACACACCAAAAAAAACCCAAGCAGAATATTCCAAGGGGATTGTCATCTAGCCCCATCTTGTCCTTTCATGAACCCTAAGTCACACCAGAGGTACCTGGGTAGAAGGCATACTTGTGGAGGGAAACCTTCCTGTCAAAATTGGAACTATAATAATTAATGACTATTTATCATATGTGTACCCATCTTTTTTTTTTTTTGAGTTGGAGTCTCACTCTGTTGCCCAGGCTGTAGTGCAGTGGCTGCTCCCAGCCACCGCAGCCTCGACCTACTGGGCTCCGGCGATCCTTCCGCCTCAGCCTTCCTAGTAGCTGGAACTACAGGCGCGCACTACCACACCCGGCTAATTTTTGATTTATTGTAGAGATGAGGTCTCGCCAAGTTG
>CAUYQG010133428.1:0-59460 GCA_963574415.1 Tarsius wallacei
AGTCAGTAAAAATAGTTATTCTGGAGTTGGCAAATACTTTTTCCCAGTCCGTAGGCTGTCTCCCTGCTCTCTTGATGGTTTCTTTGGCTTTGCAGAAGCTAGTCAGTTTAATGAGGTCCCACTGGGAAACTATGGGGGGGGGGGAGGGGAAGGGAGATGGGATTAATGGTAGTCAATATCTGTCTGGGAACCTCTTATCAATAAGGGTGCCTGAACGAAGCATATTTGTATACCTAATCCTTAACTGTACCCCACAATATCATAATAAAAAATACTGATTAATTAAAAAAAAAGAAAAAGAAAAATAGATTGCAAAACCAAACATAGACTTACCATATCAGCAATTCCATTCAGATTCCTTCTTGAGAAAAATTAAAAACATATATCCACCCAAAGATCTGTAGATGAATGTTTACAGCAGCATTATTTAGAAGAGCCTCAACTTGGAAATAATCTAAACATTCATCAACTTCTGATGTCTAAAATGTGCGAATTCAGTAATAAAATGGAATGGAATACTTGTACATGCCACAGCATTGACAAACCTCAAAAACATTAGGTAAAACAAACTAGGTACAAAAGACAAGTTGTATAATTCCAGTTATATGAAATTTCCAGAAAAGGAAAATCTATAGAGATAGAAAGCAGATCAATGGTTACTTGGGACTGGAAGTGAAACAGAATTTGGCTGGAAATAGGACCCAAGGAACATTTGGGGTAATAAACATGTTTTAAAACTGGCTTGTGGTGGTTGTTATCAAACAATGTAAATGTACGAAAATTTATTGAATTTTACACTTAAAAGTGATAAACTTTAAGTATATGAACACTATAACAATTTTAAAATTACTTCACAGGTAAAAATGAAATTTAGAATCATATTTCTGGAAAAAAAATGGTTAGTTTTTCTTCAGAAACTTCACTCTGTCAAACTCTCGGCAGTATCTGGGTCACTTTTGGGTCTCCATGTAAACATTATTCTAAATTGTAAATAGCTATGCAAATGTGAGATGCTATTATCTTTTCCTTAAACTACATATACTCTATATTCTATAGTATAACTATATTATTATAATATAGATTATATTATGTATATGTATAATTTAAAGGAAAGGAACTTTATATTGCAATTATGTATATATCTCATTGGAGATTCCAATAAGAATATATTTACATAGAGAGAATCTAGGTACCTATGAGATGGCTTCTCTAGCCACTTTCTAAGAATTATATTCATTCATTATATCATCAGCTAAGTATTTCAAAATAACATGACTACTTCACCTGGCTGAGAAATTGATCTTTTGCTTCACCAATTCTCAAATTCTGCATGTGCTACAATGTTGATATTAGGAAATGTGTTATGAGACAATTTATAAACATTTTCATTCTCATAAATTATTAAAGTTGAAAGTTATTAGAATTTATCTAAATATTAAGATAGTGAGTCCAGGGCAAATATTTAATGTGACTTCTTGAAATTATAAATAAAGTTAAACCCATTATATTTTATTAAATCTAAGAAGGACTCTATTCTAAGATGTATAGTTATCTTTTATACAATTAAGAAAGACTAATGCTCCCAATTAAGTTATGACATGTCTTCTATTGTAGGATGCATTAAAGTGTAAAAAAAATAAGTCTTCCTGTTGACAAAGTTTTCTTGTATTTTGCTTGCACCTCTTCCAAAATATAATTTATTGTCAGTTTTTCAAGCGCACACCACTTAGGGCTGGGAATAATGGTTGCTATTGGCTTCAAATGAGTCAAATCAACAACAATTTTCCATCTGTAAGATAAAGGTCATATTTTAATGTTTTTGCAATATGAAAGACCATCTTAATCTACAGTTTCTTTAAAAGAAAATTATGTCATCTTTATCTGCCTATCAATCAATGTAATACTATAAGAAAAGGATTTTTAATATGTCACATAGTGATCCACTCAGTTGGATATATTCAATTGCTATTGATGATAAAATTATTATTTAATTACTGTCAATTCCGTGTCAAATATTACTAGTAGGGAATCGCAGAACACTGACAGTTGATGGTAATTTATTAATCAATCCCATAGTGCTGCTCAGCTCAGCATAATTTTCTCAATTAAAATGAATTCAGTAAGTAAACCTCAAAGGGTATATTTGTAGCATTAATAATTTTGACCTTATATAAAGAATTTTGACCACAATATTCGTGGTCAGATAACAAAACTTATTCCAGACGAGCAAAACTTGTCTAGTATTATCTTTGGATAGTTACAGGACTTCCTTGCTCTCTCTCTCATTAGTCCTCCATCCCTTCATTTCCCCCTCACTTTCTTCCATTATCTCTCCCTCTCTCCATTCTTCTTTTTTGTTTGCAGAAATAAATAATTTGGCAATCTCTCTTGATACTTTTTCTCTTGATGTACCTTCAAATAATTAGAATACTTCATCTTAACTCAGAAAATGTATGTATGTATGTATGTATGTATGTATGTATGTATGTATGTATGTATTTATAGGCAAGGTCTCACTCTCTCTCCCAGGCTGCAGTAATGTGGCGCAGTCATCGGCCATTGCAGTCTCAAGCTCCTGGGCCCAAGGGATTTTCCTGCATCAGCCTCGAGAGTAGCTAGGACTACAGGCAGGCACTTGCCGCCACAACCAGCTAATTTTTAAATTACTGTTTTGTAGAGACAGGGTTTTGCTATGTCACCTAGGCTGGTCTCCAACTTCTGGCCTCAAGCAATTCTTCTACCTCGGCCTCCCATTATGCCTGGCTGAGAATTTAAAGGAAAAAACTTATTCATTAACCTAAGAAATAAAAATTTTTGGCTAATCTTTGCTTCTATATTCAAAATAATTTTTGTTGCTGTTGTGACTACAGATAACACAGACAGGAGGAAAATTTATCTTTGCTTTTCTGAGCAGCCACTTTATAGAGAGGACTTTGTGAGATTTTCATATTGGACAGGTGACAATAAAAAATTGTACACTGACTTATTGCGGGATTCAATATTCTTTAATACTACTTAACTAGAATTAGTCTCTTCATTGCAGCCTTAAAATATTTTGCTAGGAAATAAGATAAAAGATAATTGTTAATGAAGTCAAGCTAAACATTATAGCAATATAAAAACAAATTATATACTACTTATTTACCCCTCTAGTTCTCAGAGCCTGCCTTTCAATCAATCTTCAAATGCCCAAAGGAAAATCCAGTCCAGCCTCTCTGGGCTACTTCCATCTATGCAATGTCAGACTGTTTGTCTAAAGAGACCACCTTCTCAAATGAACTTGCTTACCTATAATTTACTCCCTGGTATAAGGTCACGTGTTTCTCTGTCTTGGCAGCTTTGCACAATGTGTAAGGTCTTCTCATGTCATAGCTGGCATTATCTTGCCTAAAGGAATAGAAGATGATGAAATGTTTGTTTTCAACTGAGAGAGTCTAATACCCAGATACACTGTGCAGCAATGAAAACTTGATGTAAAATAAAACTATTGCAAACGTAACATTATAATTAAAGTGAAGAGTTGATGGGTATCAAGAATATTGGTATTGATACTTTAGAGAACTAGGGGACACTATCATACAATAAATATGCTGAAAATGTGTCTGGATGTTCCAGCTGAGGGCATGGAAGAAAGCTGTGAATGAGGGAAAGCAGAACTGAATTCAGGTCCAGAGTGCCAATGTCTTATCATCATTATTGACTCACTAGAAGTGGGGTAGTGCAAAATATCAGTTCACTGGCAGGGGATGTTTCTAATTGTTTCTTTTATCATTAAAGTGAGTTTAGATTATATTTATTAATAGATAACATTTCCATGAATATTTGAGTTCCTACAATTTCTAAGTTCACTGTTTATATTGGCTGGTTTGAAACTCTGCAGACCAAGTAGAATAGGGCAAGTAGGTGATCTGTCATTGAATCAAACCGGTACATGCAACGAGAAAGATAAACAGCCACTGAACCCCCAGTAGTAATAGTGTGAGAATGAAATATCTTGAGAATTACAACCTCAGTTTCTAGATGTAAGAAACAAGAAACCTTTCATGGAAATCCTAATATAGCAATTTATCAATTGTGAAACTTTGTGAAATGCTTTACACTTAGGGGTTCGATTTCTTCATTAATATAGTGAAAATGACATTATTCATCTTTATGTTTTAAACAAAATTCTTACAAAGTAAAAATGGAAATACTGTTGAAAATGATTTATCATGTCTAAAGTGTTAATCCTATATAATATGCATAACAACACAAAAAGTAACAATAACAAAAATAATTGGGGAGAAGGAATAAAATTAAAATGTATTAAATACAATATTCATTAGGTTCATATAAATAATTTAATTTAGTTCTTAATTTTATATTGAATTGAAGATATTACTAATAACAGATGGGAGTCAGGACATGAACCCAGGTCACTTGGATCAAAAGCTAAAATTCATTAAAAGTTGTTAAAATATTTGTCTAGATATTCACTTTTTAGAAACATATCTAAGACTATAAGTTGACAAAATTTGGTATTAGCATTGATGAAGAGTTGAGTATGTGGACCCCTTAATGTATGTCCTAAATGGAAAAATATAATTAGGGCTTGTGATGGTCCCAGGACCTCCCTTCTACTCTCTGTTCTTTTGGCAACAAAGCAGGTAAGTAATGAGGGAGATTTGGCATAGGAGTTCTTCCTAACAGGATACAGAACAGCTTCAGAGCCAATAGATGGAGTGTAGCAGCTGAGATAGGATATATCTTTACGCTATGTCCTAGATGTCTTAGATTTCCTCTCCAAAGTGTCTGAAAAATGATCAACCCACATGCCAAAGTACATGTTCAAAACACAACTCAAACTTTATCAGTAGGTTAATATTATTTTCCAACTATTACATGATTTTTCTGATGCATATTCACTGCCATAATTGTAAGTACAAAAGGGGGCAAAGTAACATGAGCTTGTATCATCACGTTAGGTCTAATGCATCTTTTGGATACACAGCCCTCCCCAGTCACTAGCTATTTTTTCCAAAGATGTAAGCAAGAGAATTAAAAGGAAGACTGAGCAGGATCATAGGGAGTAACAGATGGTTACGACTGTGAGTGAAATGCCACTCCAGATAGAAGAGCAATGTGCAGCTGGAATGCAAAGGAATTGAGCCACGTGATTCTTGTTCTCCACGTAAGAGTTCAGAATGAATACAAGCTTGGGGTCCCTCACATATTATCATGGGCTGGCACTATAAGTTGGCAAGATAATTTGCTCTCTCACATTTTTATTACCTAAAATATTTCCCTCTCACTGAAATCGCTTCTTTTGGCCTTTCTGGAAGCTTGTCAAAAAGAGAGAGGGAGAGAGAGATACAGAGAGAGAATGAGAGAGAGAGTGAG
Source organism: Tarsius wallacei (assembly GCA_963574415.1). NCBI lineage: Eukaryota > Metazoa > Chordata > Mammalia > Primates > Tarsiidae > Tarsius > Tarsius wallacei. The sequence goes on from CAUYQG010133428.1 coordinate 5,380, forward strand.
AGAGAGTAAGAGAGAGAGAGAGAGAGAGAGAGAGACAACAAGAACAACAGGAAGAGCAATGTTAGAAGAGCAAAGAAAGAAGATAGAAAAATTAGAGAATGAATGTATGTGTGTGTGTGTGTGTATATATATTGGTTTTTCCTGACACAAAGGAGAGTGCTTTGTCATTGTTTTCTTTATAACATTGATGGATTTCTTGTTGAGTGGGTATTGGGCTTTAGTTAAACATGACAGAAGCAGAGATTTATAGATAGTTGCCTCAGAGGCTGTTTGAAAGGCCCCATAATGTCTCAGAGCACAGATGTGTTCTTCAGTGTTCACTTCTGGTAAATAACCAACAATTTAATACACTCCACCCCTTCACCCTGATTAGAGAGCTCTCTTTGAAAAATGAAGTAGACTCGATGAAATTCAAAGCAAAAGCAGAAGAGAAGGTAGGAAGTAGGTTTTTTGTTTGTTTTGTTTTCTGAGTTTTTCGATTGTTTGTTTTATTTCACTTAAGCATTCTCAGAAAGAACCCTGGTATTCATCTTGTCCTTATTTTTGTATTATATAGAAAGATGATATTCTGGCTGATACGTTGTGTTTTAAATACCATTATTCACCTCCTTATACTTTGATAGCTCTGGAGAAATTCTACCTACGTGTGCTAATATGTATTTTAAAGGCAGAGGGTGCCAACAATGTATACATGTTTTAAGAAAGGAACAAAACCATATTAAAATTGTAATACTCAATAAGATACAAAACGTTTGACTTCTGCATTTACAAGAAGTGCTCAAAGAGATTACCATCAACACCCAGACACATCTGATTATGGCGAACATCTCTGAATATCATTTAAAATGTGTATGCATTTTTTGGCATCCCCGGTATATAGAGAGCAGATAAATGTTTCTTGGTGAAAGCAAAAAAGTAACTAGACACAAACCAACCACTAGGAACATAAACATATCACTAGATGACCTCCCTCCTTCTATCTTGTTCTCTCACTCTCCTGCATGTTGCTTACATTCAGTTACAGTTTATTTAACTCAGAACACATCAAAGGCTTTTTATCATGTCATTATAAAACTTCATTCAATGACTGTCCCATAATTTACTTAACCCTCTGATTCAGATTGCACATATTTTCAATGTTTCACAATTTTGTATAGCACAGAAATGAGCATTTTGCCCACAACAATTTTTTTTCTGCATTGAGTATTATTCCCTTAGTTAAGATTCTAACAAGTGGACTAATGTGGCATGAACAATTTAAGAACATGTTATTCATATTGACAAATGGCCTTTCAAAAATACCTTATCAATTTTTATTTCTCTAAAATTCCCTTTGCCATACCCTCACCAGCAGAGAATATTTTCAGCTTTTAAAAATATTTTGCTAATCATTTTTAAATTTTTAAAATTAACAGGTAAGTCTGAACAAACTATTTGGTAAGTAGTTCACCTCCTAGGCGTTAGTACATCTTAGGGCTTCTTATTAATTATAAATTTTATATATTACAAACATTGTCACGGTATATTCAAATATGTATTTGCCAGATTCCGGTTGCTTTTAAGTTTTAGTTCTTTTTCAAAGGCTTTGTTCATTTGCATATGTATTAAGATCATGCAGAAGATTAAGTCTTAGTAGCATATTTTGGAAATGTAGTAAGAGTCCTTGCCTTCAACCAAGGGAAAGCAAAAAGAGCAAAATAATTGGTAGAGGCTGAGAAGTGAATATCCTCTCTGTTTAGAAAAAGGCAAAACTCAGCAAGAAACACCTTCAAACCCAAACTATAGTCTTCAGATTCTGCACTGTCGTTGGGCTGCCAGGGTTATCAATTTGTAGACAGCAAATAAAGGTTAAAATTTTTACACTATTGCATAATTACACTATTTTTCCTTGTTCTGCTTGGTGGGAAAAGGAGATAAAAATTGTGTTTTGCCCATGTAGCACTGATTAGGATTGAGGGAACAGGGAAGAAGCGAGACTCCCCAGAGAAGAAGAACCACCTTGCTGCCTCCCAGAGTGAGTCTCCACCTGAGCTTGTCATGAGCCATCTCATCACCAGCGCAGCTGGTGGAAAAAGGTGGGTATGTGGTGAACCATGCTAACTGGGAGCATCTTTCCACACTGTGATCATTCAGATTCCAGCACATTTACCTTGTCTGAGAACTTGATTGTAGCAGAAACAAAGACTAGTGTTCAGAAGAACAGTCTCCCAAGAATATCAAGACTGTAAAAATGAACTACTTTTCAATTCATTTCTGTAACAGCATATCTACAGTTTAAATAGTTAAAGTATAAAAAGCTAAAAAAGTTGCCCAGATGGGCTCCTTTCTTAAAGGTGCTCAGAACTGAAAGAGAACTCCAACCATTTGGGCCTTGTAAAATCATTGGTTCATTTAACAAATATCAGTCAAATGCCTACTTTGTACCAGACACTGTGCTTGGCTCTGAGGATGGGAGGATGAAGAGACCTCTGGTCCTGATTTCTCTCTGATCATCAGAGGTAAACACAGACTTGGGGATGATCAAAATGGTTTTGAAAACTAATCTTTTTTTCAATGTTCTCTTTTCCTAACACTGAAAATTCTTTTCTTTGTATTAACGTAATTATCTAATGAAAAAGTAATCTAAAATTCATGAGAACCTTTTGGGAGCATCTCATAAAAATGAATTTTTCCCCAGACCTCTTTCTGCCTTCTTATCTTATTTACCTCCTGGATCCAAACCTAACTTGTCTCCAAACTCAGGCCCACTGGAATCCTAATCCCAGCCAAATGGCCCCAATCCTAGATGCAGCCTGGCACAATTTGCCCTTCTGCTTCTTGGGCATAACCTACATTCTGAACAGAAATCAATGTGTACATACAATAAATGTTTAATACATGCCAAATTTGCATTAACACAACCAATGCCCCCCAAGGCACTTCACCTTCATAGTAGATCACTTCAACTTCCTGGTCTCTATATTTCTAGGTCCAAGTCACTGAAGAATGCATCTATGACAAAGATGTTCTGACTTAGCCTGAACAGGTAAGACACTGGACGGCAGGTAATCTTGCATATTCAATGCATTCTGGACTTCCAATCTCATTGACTTTGGCTTTCTGATAGCAGAATTTTGTAGATACGATTTCCATCAGCCCTTATTTATTTTCTATTATGTAACAATATTACAAATAGACCAAACATGGTTGGAAATGTGAAAAAGAAAAGGCAATTGCAGATTAGTCATAGAGAAAAGAAAAAGTTTTAAGCATTATTTGGATACCTAGTTTAACACAATGCTGATTTTATTACAAATCTGTTAATTCCTCAATAGTACTTCAGTTCAGCTTTGTGGTTAAGAACAAGAGCTTTAGAATATGGCAGGTATTGCTACAAATTGTGGCACTCATTAGGGGCTGGTTTTGTAAACTTCAGTAAGCTGATTGGCCTCTTCAAATCTTAGTTTCTTCTATGGAAAATAGAAACAATAATACCTACTTCATAGGGCCACATAGAGAATTAATCAATACATTATTCTTTTTTTTTTTTTTAGTTTATTCCTATTCAATACTTTTTATTGTGATATTGTGGGGTACAGTTAAGGGTTAGGTACACAAATATGTCTCATTCAGGCACCCTTGTTGATAAGAAGTGTCCCCCCATCCCCAGCCAAGTATTTATTACCATTAATCCCTTCCTCTATCCCTCCCCGCCCCCCAATAGTTTCCCACCACTGTCAGTCATTTTCTTGTGGTAATACGTTGGATGATCAAGGTCTACTATATGAGTGAGAACATGTGATACTCAGTTTTTTGTTTCTGTGAGAGGCCACTCAGTTAATATGTTATTCTTAAAATACTTAGTGAAAGTGCTTGATCCAGCAATCTTTTGCTTGTTTTCTGTAATTATTTCAAGTATATTAAGTAGTAGCTGATCTTAGCTTTAAGTAGGATTGGGCCATTGGATTTCTGGTTGCCCCTGAGCTTATAACAAACTCTATTTGCTTTTGAAGATCTAGGGTCTTCACAGCCAGCAGAAAGTATTAAAGAGAGAATATTGAACAATTATCATAATACTATAAGAAAGGCATTGGCAGTAGTGGGAAACTGCCAGGGGAGGGGGAGCACACCTCATCAACAAAGGTACCTGCATAATGAACATTTGTATACTTAGCCCTAAATTTTACCCCACATCTTTAAAACAAAAAATTTAAAAAGAGAGAGAGAGAATAAACATTCTGTCCCTGGGAAGAGGGGGCATTTCTTGGCTTCAAATTTCTTGACCTGAACTCTGCTCTCTCTCTCTCTCTCTCTCTCTCTCTCTCTCTCTCTCTCTCTCTCTCTCTCTCATTTGTCCCCAAACCCGAGCCCACTGGAATCCTAATCCCAATTTACTGGCCCCATTCCTGGATGCAACCTTGCACAATTTGCACTTCTGTTTCTTGAGTGTGACCTACATTCTAAGCAGAAATCAATGGACTTTACCTTAATATTGACTTTCTTCTTCCTTAGCCTGGTATTCCATGAGATGGTAACTAAGTGGATAAATCACCAGGCTTTTGTTTCCAAGGTTTAAGAAAGAATAGACATAATTTTCTCAATGGATAATTTGTATTGAAACTATTGGCTTTAACAGAAGTCTTTTAAAGTGAAGACATTGTGGCAAAAGAAACTCTGAACTATGAGACTAAAGCCTAAGTGTAATATCTATGTGCACTGCAAACTTAACACAGAGCAGGAATGCTAATGTCCTTTAAAAATAAGGTCTTTAATCACCAAAACAGAGCTTATACTGAGTAAGATGCCTGGCATCTAGCAAGTATAAGCGAAAAATTTGTTAAGTGAATAAATAAATGATAATAAAGAAAGATGGTACAACTCTATTACCATGATTCCAAATTCTTCTCTGAGTCACCTTTATCTTTTAATAGTGAGTGTTTTTACCATTTCTTCAGTTAATCTTCAATACTGTATTCGCCCTCTGTTTCAAAGCATCTCCTATCAGAGAAAATGTAAAGTTCCTAAAGGAAAGTGTGCTAATTAATTTTCTTTTCTTTTCCCTGCTATCTTTACTACTGTATTTTCTTTTGAAATACAAGATGAATTTTATTTTTAATTTTTAAAATTTTATACATATACATTACAGTATTATATTACAGATATATTATACATGCTTGCATATATGTATATATACAGAGGATGCCAAAACATATTTAAATATATTTATATATACATTTTAAGAAAGAAAAAATATATTAAAATTGTAGATAAATACAAGTCATATTTGGTTTCTGCAATTACAAGAGGTGCTGAAAGTGGTTACCATCAGCATTCAGACATTTCTGATTATGGTGAACTAAAAGGAATACATAGATAACATCTCTTAAAATGTGTATACATTTTTTAGCACACCCAGTGTGTGTGTGCATGTGTGTGTGTGGCATTGAGTAAAAAAATTATTGCTCTTTTTTTCCCTTTTGAGTTGTGTAAGAGGACGGCCCTGTGTATTTATTCAAAGTCGCGTAATTGGAGGAGAGTAGGAAGAATTTTTGACTGTGTGACAGTACATTAAATTTTCTCTCTAGTGATGATGGGCATTTTAAGCTAAGTTTGCTACTGTGCATAGAAAGGGTCAGATAAAATGGGGTTCATGCTTGAGGAGCACAAGGGATGGCCAGACTAACAGTTGAGAAGAGCTGGGTCTTTGCAGACAATTTGAAAGCATCTTAGGAGTTGTTCAGTTTCTCTTTCAAAGACAGGGCTCCTGTGCAGAGCCCCTTGACCAGCTGGCAGTCAGTTCTCACACACCGGAGATGCTTTTCAGTTCATAGAATTTTGTCCTGTCAGTCCAAGCTGTTTTTTTTTCTTTACCATCAAAATATTGTAACTCTTCTAATGTCTAGATGACAGTGCAAGGAACTTAATATAAGGAAAGAGTCCTTTTCCTTTCTGATTTGTTGTCATGCAGATTCATCCACATATTATCATATCACTTATGTTTTGTTGTGTAACAAGACTCCTAAAAACTTAGTGACTTAAAAAAATATCTTTTCTCAGAAATATACTGTTTAACCAAGGCTTGGGATGAAAGGGGTGGCCTGTCTGTGCCCTCAAGCATCAGCTGATGTGTCTCACCAGGGCTTGGAGGATTCACTGTCAAGATGGCTCGGTTATGACTGACAGGTTGATGCTGGGTGTCAGGCAAGAGCTCAACCAGTGCTGTGGTTCTTCTCCATGAGGGCTTTTCCATGGGTGGCTTGGGATTCCTCACAGTATGGCATCCCTGTGCCAAGAGCACGTGTCCTACAAAAACAAATCAGAGTGTATGACCATTATAATCCAGCTTCAGAAGTCACATAGTACCACTCAGCTGGTCAAGGCAGTCACAGGTTTAAGAGAAGGAGGCCTACATTCCACTTTTCAATTGGGGAGTGACAAGCTTCTAGAAGTATTTATGGGTAGGAGATAGTGCTGTGACCATTTTTGGAAAATACTTTGAGTCACAATGATGATTGTCATTTACATTTAGAAGAACTTATGATGAAAACATTCCTAGTGTTTATACTCCTGCAAACAGCAACAGAGCTGAAACCCTCTTATGGAAGTTGATTTAAATGTTCCAAGCCCCTTTCCCTCTCAGGTATTCCTGCTTTTAAGGAAAAACAAAAAAAGATGAGAAGAATGTCTTCCAGTATTTGATGGCAGTTGCTTTGAAAACATAGGCCCTACCTTTAAGCTTGTCCCTAGGGTATGCTTACAACACTGGGCAATCTACCTAAGACCATATGAAAAGTGATCCTTAAGCAATATCTCCAGTGTTTTTGTTGTTGTTGTTTTCTTTAACTGTTTTGAACATTTGTGACATATGGCCATACAGTGTTCTCTTGGGATGATTTTAAATTTTCTCTTGTCAAATAATTACATTTGAGTAGTTCAGCCTGGAATGAAATACGCAGAACTTAAAGAGGGTTTTGCATCATTTGTACTGTCTCAGCATTATTAATGTCAGGAGATGAGACGTGCGTTAGTCTGTATCAGCGCTCTTAATTGCCAGGGATAGATACCATCACTGACTGTTTTAAACATTGGAGCGATTTTTTGGCAGAATGTTGTGCAATTCACAGAATTTCTTGGAAGGCTGAAAACTTTGAGAAAAAGAAGGCAACAGAGAGGAGCACTAGCTTATATCACATCTTGAAACCAGGTGGTAAGTACACCAGATGGTAAGTGGAGTGTAGGCCTCCCTCTCTTAAACCTGTGACTTCCTGGACCAGCTGAGTGGCCCTATGTGACTTCTGAGGCTGGATTATAATGGTCATGCACTCTGACTTGCTTTTGTCGATGTTGTCTCTACCAGCTTCTGGATGTCATTGCCACCAGGAACTGGACTCTGTTGCTAGCCTCATGACAAGTGTTGGTTCCAGAAAACTTGATGTCTCTGTCCTCATAACCACCACCACCACAGTAGATTCTCCATATTCCCTGCATTACTAGCTCTGGATCTAGACTATTGGGTAGATCCGTTTTATTTATCAACTCTGTGCTTTAAGAAAGAAGTTAGTAAAGCAAACATCTAGCCTTTTCAGATTATTTTGGAGAGAGGCAAGCTCTGTCTTTTTTTTTTTTTTTTTGACAGATTTTACAATAGGGAATTTTCATATAAAGAAAAGGTATGCATACTTTGGGCAGAAAACAAAAAGCTCTTAATTAAAATCTTGTGTTTTGCTTTCTGGGCTACCATATATAAGTTGAGAAAGCTCCATCAGTCAGCATGGGCTAGGTAATCCCATAGTAACAAACACTCCAAATATTAGTGTTTTATACAAAAAAAAATGTCACTCACCATACAAATCCCTTTTAGAGCAGTTGGATATATGTGTCATATTATCCTCATTCTGGAATAGAGGCTGATGTAGCCTTTAACATTTGAAATGTTGTATATTATAATGACAAAATCTAGTGAGTTGAACACTGCCTTTTAAAGGTTTTCTCACAAGTCACTTTCCCCCTCATTTCATTAGTAAAATAGGCCAGATGGCTGTGCCCAGTTTCAAAAATGCAATCCTACCAGAGGCCTGAAAAAATGAAACCTGGAATAATGGAAAATAGCTTTATGGACTAACCCTGTCTGCCTTTCTGGCCACCAAAAAATCAGCTAAATTGTAGGCAATGTACCAACGTAAAGGCCCTAAAACAGTTTTTTCATGATAGAGGGTGGGGTTGATACATGGTAGTCCCATATGGTGAAATGCAAATCTGCTTGATCCAGACATGAACTAAAAAGATAACATATCTTTTCTCCCACGCCAATATCCAATGCGATAAAAGGACAGTACAACCACAAGAAATCACTCAGCTGGAAAAGGGAAAAAATGAAAACACAACAAACATTGAAGTTCTGCTGGGAATATATCTTTGAGTACCTTCACTGGGTGCTGATACTCCTCAAGGCTGTTTCCCTTTTCCATGTTTTTCTATTCAACTTGATCTCATCTTCTGGGATTTCTTCCCTTTTTTTTTTTTTTTTAATTCTCTTTGGCCACAATAGAAGTAGATTTTTGGGGTGCATGCTCTCCTTGGAGGCCTTTTTTGTATACTTCTGATCCATAAAAAATTGAGGTCCAAGATCCCTTTAGGTTTTAAATATTTACAATCTCTTCTCTTTTTTTCAAAATTAAATGTTTTATTTTAAGGTAGTTGCAGATTCACATGCAATGTTAATAAACAATATGAAGAGATCCCATGTAACCTTCACCCAGTTTTCCTTGATAGCAACATATTGCAACAATACAATCCAATACTTTATAATACAACAATGAGGAATTTGACATTGGTGTAATATGCTAATTTTATCTACTCCTGTGTGTGTGTGTGTTGTGATTGGTTCTATGTAATTTCATCCTGTGAATATTTTTGTATTCTATCACCACAGTCATTAGGACAGGTTCAACGACTACTAGCATTTTTTGTGCTGCCTTTTTGTAACTGCAACCCTGGTTGCTAACCTCTGAGCACTACTAATCTGTTCTCCATTTCTATAATTTTACATTTTGAGTATATTATATAAATTAAATTATATCTATGCAAACTTTTGGGATTGGCATTTTTCACTCACCTTAGGATTCATCCAAGTTGTTGTATGCATCAAATATGTGTTCTTTATTGCTCAGTTGTATTCTGAAGTCTAAATGAACTACAGCTTTTTAGTCACTTTCCTACATTGAACAATAGGTTATTTCCACTGTGGGGCTATTATAAATACAGCAATGTGAACATTTATATTTTTTGTATGAACGTGCTTTTATTCTCAAGGATACATGCCCAAGGGTGCAACTGCCGGGTCATAGACTAATTAAATATTTAATTTTATAAGAAATTGCCAACCTTCGGTTACAGTATTTTGCATTCCCATCAGCGATGTATGGAAAATACAGTTTCTCTGCATCCTCACTGGCATTTGGTATTTTACTATTTTTAAATTTTAGCCACTCTGTATGGTCTGTAGTGACATCTTATTGTGGTTTTAATTTGCATTTTCCTACTGATAATTATTTTAAATGTCTGTTTATGGGCTTATTTGCTATCTTCATATCATATCGGTTTTAGTGAAATATCTAAATATCTCTTTATTTTTTGCCTATTTTCTAATTTGATTGTTTAGTTTTGAATTGTTCACTTCCAAGACTCCTTTATATGTTCTTTTTTTTTTTTTTTTTTGGAGTTGGAGTCTCACTCTGTCACCCGGACTGGAGTGCAGTGGCCACTCCTGGCCACCGCAGCCTCGACCTGCTGGGCTCCAGCGATCCTTCCGCCTCAGCCTTCAAGTAGCTGAAACTACAGGCGTGCGCTACCACACCCGGCTAATTTTTTTTATTTATTGTAGAGATGAGGTCTCACCAAGTTGCCCAGGTGGGTCTCGAACACACGGGCTCAGGCAATCCACTCACCTCAGCCTCCCAAGGCATGAGCCACCGAGCCCGGCTCTTTATATGTTCTAAATGCTAATCTTTTGTTGACTGTGTGGCTTACAAATATTTTCTCCCTGTTTCTACCTTTTTAAAAATCCTTTTATCAGAGTCTTTCACAGACTGAATGTATTTAATTTTGATGAGGTCCAATTTATCAATTCTTACTTCTGTGATTCATGTTTTTGGTATCAATTTTGAGAATTTATCCTAAAGATTTTCTCCCATGTTTTTTCCTTAAAACATTATGGTTTTACATTGTATTACAGTCTTTGTTAATCCATGGTGGTAGGTTGTTAGTGTGCTTTTTAGTATAATTCACTCAAAACTTTAGTATTTTTTAATTGTTTGATTCCATTTAGCACAATACACCAATAAGTACGATAATAATGTTTCAAGACATAATTAACATGCATACAGATTTCTTGAAATCTCACTTCCATGCTTCTCTCTCTCACTTTATTTCCTTCTTTCTTTTTCTTTTTCCAATACTAATTGAATTAAAACCCTCTGATAATCAATGTACTAAATATGTCCCATGCTGAATACTTGTCCACAGTATGACCATCCTATGACAAAGAAGCTATTTTAATTATTTCTTATTGTTATTGAGGAAAAGAAATGGAGAGAGTTTTTAAGAACTTGTTTTGAACATAAAGCTAGCAAGTGGTGAAGGCAGAAATCAAACCTGTACAGTCTGACTTCATGTATACCTACCTACAACAAGACAAACTATACAAATCAGTGAGATCTGTATATAAACATTATTAAATCATATGTGAGCAGAAAAGACTGATTGTAGCATATTATCACTCCAGTTTATTTATTTATTTATTTATTTTAAGAGACAGGGTCTTTCTATGCTGCCCAGGTGGGTCTTGAATTCTTGGCCTCATGTGATCCTTCTGCCTAGGTCTTTCAAAGTGCTATGATCACAGTTATGAACCACAGTGCCTGGCCTTCCCTAGTAGTTTTTTTGGATCACTTTTTCTTCCTGTTTACTAAGATTATTTGCAGCCTTTTTCTTGAGAGGTACAACAGAAGAGTTTCCAAGACAAGTGTGTCTATAATCCTCCCACCTTTCCTTCATGAGCACAATGTTATCATAACATATCCTCAGAGTCCTGCAACATAAATTGGAACTGAGATGGCAGGAAGCATGAAAAATAGCAAAGAGTGACAATATACTGTGTCAATGCTTACAATCATGGGCTTTTAATATCTGGATCATTGAACACATACATGGATGATATATCAAGCCTGGGAGCAGTGTGGCTCTGCTGGCTGGAAGGCCTTAACTGCTTCCCCAGACATCTCAGTCCATGACACTGATGGGAACAGTCTCAGAAAGACAGCAAGTGGGCAGTTGGGTCCCACTGATCCTACAGGCAGTATCCTAATTACCATGAGGCAGGATTTCTGAACTGTTTGTTGAATCATTATTACTAGTATTAGGAACACTAGTATACATTTTTAGAAAATTCTACAATTACTTTTTTTTTTTAGAGACAAGTTCTCGCTATGTTGCCAAGGACAGTCTTAAACTCCTGAGCTCAAGTAATCAATCCTCCTGCCTCAGATTCCCAAAGTGCTTGGTGCCAGGCCCTGCTACAGTTATTTTAACAGCAGAGCTATCTCAAGTGACTGTTCTTGTTTAGAGTTGCCCAGATTGTGAAACTAGACATTTTGCAGTTTAATGTTTGCTTCTGTAGCCTGAGGATGGTACCTTAAAGTTTACTTTACTTTCTTTATCTTAAAACCTATCTTACAATGTGAGTTTCACTGCAAATTGAAAATATAATCAATCATTTAATTAATAATCCTCGTATGCAGTTGACAAAAAAGAGTAGAAAGACTTGAAAAAATTTTAAAAGAAATCACTGACCCAAGTAAGTCAACCTCAACTTAAAATAAACAAGCAAAAGTACAGGGCTGGTTCTGCTAACTGGAATTAATCAACGTATTCCTGATGCTTCATGAGTACATAGATAGCTTGAAATATATTTCAGCTTCTTAACAAATTTACATGCAGTGATGACGTGGTCCCCTTTCTCAGATCCCATCCGATATATTCCTTGGGTTCAACTGTTAGCGCTTCACCATTGAAGAGATATTGCCTCTTTTAGATATTACTATAGACAAGAAGACATAAGTGAGAGTTAATAACCGTCAAATGTGCCTATTTCCTTTTCCTATAAATTAGAGCACGCTTTCCTACTGAATTTTGCAAGAAGGAAAACAGACTCCCTCCTGCTGATGTGAGGAAGCAGTGCTAAATCTCCCTCAAGATTCACTTTGGCTTCTTACAGCTGTATGTTAGTACCTTTTTATATGCAATTTTACTTCATTTAGTCTTTAAGGTTGTGCCTGAGGTTAGTTTAAAAGGTTAGTTAAATGTTAATGGATGTTAATGCTGCAATTAAATTGTTAAATCAATTGAAAACTGTGGCTCCATCTCTATCTGCGTTAGTGCTGGCCTGAGCTGCATTGGCGTATAAATTAAAAGCTGTAAATCTAGTGAAGTCTAATTAGAGACCAAATTTCTCATTTATCTTATTTTCACAGGACTGTAAGCACTGATAGATAATCAACGAAGGGCTAAAACTTTTTAACATTAAAAAACTATTTTATCTATTTCAGGATTCAGGTGACTGATTATAATTCAGATCCAATTACTGTAAAAGGTCATATGTGAAATGAAGTTCTTTCAGACACTCTAAGTTTTATTTTATAAGTTTGCATATAGCCCACTACTATCCTCATCCCCAAAAGCAAATATAAATACATTATTCAAGATGGACTTTAATGGTGTTTTAAAGTAACCTTGATGCTAAACTGTGTGTTTAATAGACTACTGCATTAGCCAAAAGGAGTAAAGATGGATTTGGATGCTTTGTGGGAGATTCTTCAGGAAGCAAAATTAAGCCTTCATGGGTGTCTAAGGTGACAATTGTTCATTGTTGCTTCAAATTGGCTGTTGCCATCTTGCTTTACCCAATGTCTGAGAACACATGCATATAAAGTGTTCAAATGAAGGGATTTGTCAAGCTTAATCCTTCTCAGTTCACTATTGTAGAACTACTCTGTTGAAATTACTCTGTGTGGCTCAATCTTGGTTCCACTATATTTGATCATACCACTTTTAAAAACATTCACTTTTCCTATGCTTTAAATTACGGTTCATGATGTAATCCAACCACAGTTTTGATATGCAAATGATGACATGAATTAATGCTGACATGAATTTGCACCTTACCAGCAAAAATTAAAGTTGTCCTGAAATGTTCAGAAACATTCATCGATTCTGGTTTGAAAAACTGTTACTTTGGTGTTTTAATATTTTAAAGTTCTTATGAAAAGTGATGTTTTCCTTGAATGCTAATTTCTTTGATAAAATCTGCCCAGAAAAATATTACTATAGGAGAACAAGTTATAAATGGACATTCAGTAAGAAAGCCTCCTTTCTCTAATGAAGACATAACCTGTGCCCTTCTTGGTATTGTGAGTCAAGTTTCAGCATTGATTAAATCACAGAAGAACTTCACAAAGTGAATAACTGAGCAGATTGAATGTTCTGAACTTTTTGCTTTCTTAATTTTGTCATGAATTCAGATCTTCTAAAACTCTTGATCACAGACTTTGTAGGGAGAATGCCGTGTTCGCTTGCTTGTCCCCTGAAGCAAATGAAAAAGATTTTCTATTTTTTCACCCTTAAAGGAGCACAAATTTCCTGACAATGTGTTTGTTTCTTTTTTGCAAGTATTCCAAGCTCAAGAGCTAACTTTTCTGTAGTCTACTGAACATAAATCAGTCTGTATTCATGAATTGCTGTGACTTTCAAGTGAAATGGGCTGCAAGATCTCAACCAAGGAGGTTGCACTTACAGTGAAATGGTGCAAATGGTTTTCCACTTAAGTACCTCGCATAGAACACAGAGCCTATCCCTCTCTTTCTCTCTCTCTCTTTAGCTGGATAGAAAAGCAATAGCAGAAGACATCATTTTGACTTTATTTTGGGCCATCACTCTGCAGGCAGAAAGACCCTGGGGAATTCTTTGAGTAGGAGAACTAGGATGAGATCACAGAGCCCCTGGTCACTGATCTTCTGGGAACAAGATTTTTTATATTCAGTTGACAGGCAACTATCCATAGTGACAGGACAGACACCTACAGCTTTCTGCTTTAACTATCTCTGAGAGTGATCTGAGGCTTAAGCGTAAAATTCTGATGTTAAAAATAAGTACTTTTGAATTACAGCAGCTTTTCCCCAACACAAAATACAAACATCTTTTAAAATTCAACAAACTACTCTCAGTTATTAATGTGTCAACAAAAAGCTGCCTCAGATCTTGTCCAAGGGCTGGTGGAGAGCCTGGGTGAAGGTGATTTTCTTGGAGACTAGAGAGGTATGACCTGAACAAGGATCACTGCCTTATTGGAGGAGGCAGGAAAGGGCAGTAGTTCAAAGCTTCAGTTCTGAAGGCAACAGGAAACTAAGGTCAAACCTGTCTTCTTCTACATGATTTCCTTGGTGTCGGCAAGTCTCTCAACTTTTCTTAACTGGCTTTCCTTGTTGGTTCTTGCACGTTGTCTATATTTCCATGGCTTTAAACCCTATTTGATTACAGGAATTCAATAAATGTTCATTTTATTAGCTCTGATCTGACCCATGATCCCCAAACTTCCATACCCAAAAGTTCTATTCATATCTCTACTTAAAACTGTTTTATTCATTTACTCATTGTTGAGTGTCAGCAATATGTCATCCAATGTACTGGGCATTAGAGGTTCTATAGTGAACAATATAAAAGACTTAAAGTTCATATTCTAGTCGAGGAGCTAAACAACAATCAAACAAACAAAGCAAAAATCTAACATATTTTTTAAAGGTTGAAGTTAAGTTAGAAACAGAAAGTGATGAGCATGCTACTTAGGGTTACTGAGTCAGGGAGTAAGAGTACTAATTAAGCAGTGGGACGGGGATGGGGAACAGGTCACTATCTGACAGGTATTGCAAATGCAAAATGTTAAAGACAACATTATTATTATTATTATTATTATTATTATTATTATTACTATTTTGAGTTGGAGTCTCACTCTGTTGCCCAGGCTGGAGTGTAGTGGCTGCTCCCAGCCACTGCAGTCTCGACATGCTGGGCTCCGGTGATCCTTCTGCCTCAGCCTTCCAAGTAGCCGGAATTACAGGCATGTGCTACCACGCCCGGCTGATTTTTTGATTTATTGTAGAGATGAGGTCTCGCCAATTTGCCCAGGCGGGTCTCGAACCCGCGGGCTCAGGCAATCCATTCACCTCAGCCTCCCAAAGTGCAGGATTACAGGCTGAGCCACCGAGCCTGGCTAAGACAACATTATTAATTTACTGGTTCTGTAACCCACACCCCTCCAAACCTAAACACCTCCTCTTCTCCCTGTTTTTTTTTTTCTTCTTCATGTCAGTCATCTTTATATATTGGTTCAGGCCTAGAAACCTAGAAGTCTTTTTTGATTCTTCTTTTAACCTCACTCACTCCACTTCTAATTCTATTCTTGTTGCCTGTACTTTATTACAATCCCTAAGAAGTAAGATAATGTTAAGACACCATCTTATAACAGGGTAGCTGATGCTCTACAGAGTTATGTGACTTGCCCAGAGTTATACAACCAGTTAAAGGTGGACCAAGGTGCACTTGAAGTCAGGCATTTTGACATGCATTTTTGCTCTGTTACCACTCTGACTCCAGAGGAGACCTGCAGAGTGGATAAGAAGAGCATTGAGTTTCCTGTACAGGCATATTTTGTTTTATTCCATTTGACAGATATTGCATTTTTTACAAATTTTGAAGGTGTATGACAAGGCTGCCTCAGGCAAGACAATTGACACTATTTTCCAACAGCATGTGCTCACTTGGTGTCTCTGTGTTCATTTTGGTAATTCTAACAATACTTAAAACTTTGTTATTATTATTATATATGTAATATCATTGAGAACAGTAGTCTTTGATGTTGCTATTGTAATTGTTTGGGAGTGCAAAAAAACCTCACCCAGAGAGGACAGTAAACTCTATCCATCAGTGTTGTATGTATTCTGACAGCTCCAGTAACAGGCTTTTCCCTTGTCCATCTCCTTTTCCTTGGGCCTCCTCCCTCCCCCAGGCACTACAATATTGAAATTAGGCCTAGTAATAACCATACAATGGCTTCTAAGTATTAAAGGGAGAGGAAGAGTTGCACATCTTTCACTTTAAATCAAAAACTAAAAATGATTAAGCTTAGCGAGGAAGGCATATTGAAATCTGAGATGAGTTGAAAGCTAAACCTTTTACACCAGAGTTAGCCAAGTTGTGAATGCAAAGGACAAGTTCTTGAAGGAAATCAGAAGTGCTACTCTGATGAGCACATAAATAGAAACAAAGTAAAACAGCTGTATTGCTGATACAGATCAAGTTTTGGTGGTATGGATAGAAGATCAAACCAGTGACAAAATTCTCTTAAGCCAAATTTTAATTCAGAGCAAGGCCTAACTCTCTCTAATTCTATGAAGAATGAGAGATATGAAGAAGCTGCAGAAGAAAAGCATGAAGCTATCAGAGACTGGTTCATGAGATTTAAAGAATGAAACCATCTTTTAATATAAAAATGGAAGATGAAGCAGCAAGTGCTGAAGCTATAGCAAGTTATACAGAAGAGCCAACTAATATAATTTATCTAAGACTTTCATAGCTCGAGAGGACAAGTCAATGCCTGGCTTTAGTGTCAAAAGACAGACTAACTCTCTTGTTAGAGACTAATGCAGATAATGACTTTAAGTTGAAATCAGTATTAATTTACCATTCAGAAAATCCTAGGGGCCTGAAGAATTGTGCTAAATTTACTCTGGCTGTGCTCTATAAATGGAACAAGAAAGCCTGGGTGACTGCCCATCTGTTCACAGCATGGTTTACTGAATATTTTAAGCCTATTGTTACTACTTACAATATTACTGCCCAATGACACTGCATCTGGTCACCCAAGAGCTCTGATGGAGATGTACATGGAGATTAATTTTGTTTTCATGCCTGCTAATACATTTGTTCTGTAGCTCATGGGTCAAGGAGTAATTTCAACTTTCAAGTTAGTCATATTGTTTAAAAATACATTTTGAAGTCTGGCAGGTATTTTATTTTATTTTATTTTATTTTATTTAGGATTGCTTTGCCTATTCTGGCTCTTTTTTGCTTCCACATGACCCAATTTATCTTTGACAAAACTGACAAAAACAAATACTGGGGAAAGGACACCTTATTTAGCAAATGATCCTGGGAAAACTGGCTTACCATATTCAGAAGAATGAAGCTGGACCCCTACCTATCACCATATACAAAAACTGACTCAAAATAGATCAAAGACTTAAATATAAGACCTCAAAATATACACATCTTAGAAGAAAACCTAGGGACGACTCTTGGACATCAGCCTAGGAAATGACTTCATAATCAAGTCCAAAAAGCCAAAGGCAGCAAAAACTAAAATCAACAAGTGGGATCTTGTCAAGTTAAAAAGCTTCTGCACAGCAAAATAAACCATCAACAGAGTAAAGAGACAACTCAAAAAATGGGAGAAAATATTCATATATTATGCATCTGCCAAAAGCCTAATGTCCAAAATCTACAAGTGACTCAAATGAATCAACTGAAAAAATATAAAATAGCCCCATTTAAAAATAGGAAAAGGACATAAACAGACACTTTTTTTTCTGGCAGAATGAAAGGAACTATTTATTTATTTATTCACTTATTTAAATTTAAAGATGTGGGATACAATTCAGGATTAGGTACATAAATGTTGATTATGCAGATACCCTTGTTGATGAGGTATGCCCTTCCCTCCCCTAGTAGTTTCCCTCAGTTACCAATCCCTTTCTTGTAGTATTATGATAATTGTTCAAGTTCTGCTTAGGAGTAAGAACATATGTACTCTGTTCATTGTTTCTATGATAGATCACTAAGTATGATAGACTCTAAATCCATCCAAGTTGCTACAAAGTCCATATGTTTGTCCTTCTTTATGGCTGCATAATATTCCATTATGTATATGTACCACATTTTAAAAATCCAGTCCAGCTTCGATGGGCAGTATGGTTGGGTCCATGTTTTTGCTATTGTGAATAGAGCTGCAACCAACATGCATGTGCAGGTATCTTTTTTGTAGAATGATTTGAGTTCCTCCGGGTATATTCCCAATAGGGGAATTGCTGGGTCATAAGGAAGGTCAATTTCTAGTATTCAATAAATGATTGCTACTGTGAAACATAGATTTTATCATCAGTTAGTACCATAAACAAAGACTCATGACAAAATACAATGATGGCAGATCAAAGTAACAACTGAATATTTTACAAACTGAGAAGTGAAAGAGATCACTGGGAAGCTGAAGGATGGGGAGGTTCTGGTTGATGATAAGGAGAAAAAAGGAGAATGGAATAAATAGGTCCCAGAGATGTCAATGAATGTATCATTTATGGGTCATACTGACATCAGGAGAGCTAAGGGTTCTTGTTATGGATGTGTTTTTGCACCAAATATGTATCAAGTGCTTGCCAGATGTCACATACTCTCCTGGCACATACAATGGTGACTGGAGTAAATAGAGTCTTCTCGTGTGGCTGATAGGTTAGCAAGGAAAGACGTAGAATGTAACAAGCAACACTAATATGGCAGGGGAAGCACAACATGATGGGAGTTCATATCAAGAGCATCTACTTCTAAAGAAGGCAGGATCAAGAGAATTTCTCTGCAGAATATTCTATTAGACACTTGAAGAATAATCAGTGGAAGATCAAATATGAAGAAGGTAGGTTAACTAGACTGGTGGTACTAGCAAAATGTGATGGCTATAGGGAGGAAGAGAGGAAGGAGAAAAGCAAAGAAGAAGAAGGATGAGTAAGAGGATGGGAGAAAAAATTAATTTGGGGGTGAAATGAGGACTTTTGTTGAGAGAGTACACCAGGAGACCCAAAGAGTAGTGTCTCTGGCAGACTTTTATAAAAAGGGACTGGTCCTAAGCAGGGAGCTCATATCTGGCCAGAGATGCGAGAACGTTGATTCCATCATTATGCTCCTTATGACTCAACTAACTTGCCCTTCTTTTCTTGAACTTTCACTACTTGCAGCTAGACTAATGCACTCTTTATTCTCCTCCTAATTATTTTTACTATCGCTTGTCACTTGTTCTACCTTCTTCTGCCCTTCCCAAACCCACAGCATTTAAAAGTATGCTTTCAGCCCTATGCTCCCTTAGCCAACTCACCTAAACTTTTGCCATTTGCCATCATCTTTATGCAAATTATGGCTCTCAAAATGTATTCTGGTTGGGGGCAAGGGGCAGAGGCTGACCTAAGTGAATCTGGAAATGAGTAGAATCGGTTGAACTAAAGTAAAAAGAAACTGTATGAAAGCATTGTGCTCTAGTGAGAAGGTTGTCTCCCATAGAGGTATAGATTAGCAGTTCTAATACCACTGCAAATGTCTTCTGGAATTGGACAGTTAAGTAAATGTATTGCAGTGGTGGGAGCCAGATTTCTTACTGTTGGAGTGGGACTTTACAGGTGAGCAAGGGGAGAAGGCCAGGGTGATTCATGTGATAATGAATTAGAATTGGAGATATCGGTGTTAACTCGTGTTTACTTAATATAGATACAGGTAGATGGCTACATATAAAATACTTAAAGATTGTACATATACATTGGTTAGTATTCACATTTGTATTGCCTTGTTCTATCATCTAGGAGGTCCTATAAAGAAGGGTATTCCAGTAGCAATGACCACTTCTAGTGCCCAGATAAAAGAAACCAGGGATCCTTGGGAAAATGGCTGGTTGTAGACCCAGGCAAGAAATATGCAAGATGAGCCTGAAGCATCATGAAAGTGCCAGAAGGTAAAAAAGTGCTAAGAAATAAAACAACTTAGGAAACAAACAAATCCACACACA
The DNA here is from genome assembly GCA_963574415.1 of Tarsius wallacei. NCBI lineage: Eukaryota > Metazoa > Chordata > Mammalia > Primates > Tarsiidae > Tarsius > Tarsius wallacei. The sequence continues at coordinate 25,289 of CAUYQG010133428.1, forward strand.
ATGATGAGGGCATTTCAAAGTGATACAGTAGGAACAGGTGGTAAGGGTCCCTAGTAGCCTAAGCTGGAACAACTTGAGAAAAAATATATAGTCATGTTGGGTTATAATTCAAAGTATAAAATAATATCTGTAAGTTAATATTGACATAAGTAAATGAGTGAGTAAATAAATATGGGGAAGAGAGATAAATGTTCTGTACAGAAGAATTCTAAATAATTTTTGTAGCTACTTTACCTTGAAAGAGGGGCATCATAACTCCCCACTCTTTTGATGTGTTCTGCACACAGTGATTTCCTTTCAAAGCATAAAGTATGGGAGGGATTTGGAGGAGCACAATTTACAGTGGAGAAACCTTACAAACATTACTTCATCTAGGCCATCAAATTTAACATCAACCGGTGACAAGTCATGTTGATAATACATACCGTTTGTATGATGTGGTGAGAACAGCACTCTATCTCTGTGGCGTTCCCTTCAAAGGCACATAATCTCAGTCTAAAAATGAGAAAAGCTTCAGACAAATTTCAATAGAGTGACATTCTACAAAAATCCTAACCAGTACTCCTCAAAATTCTCAGTGTCATCAAAAACAAGGAAAGTCTGAGACTCTGTAACAGCCAAGAGGATCCTAAGGAGCTATGACAATTACATGTGATGCAGTATCCTGGACAGGATTCTGGACCAGAAAAAGGACAGATCTTAAGTAAAAGCTGAGGAAATATAAATAAACTATGGACTTTGGCTAATAATAATGTACCAAAGTTGGGCTCGGTGGCTCAGCCTGTAATCCCGCGCCTTGGGAGGCTGAGGTGAGTGGATTGCCTGAGCCCGCGGGTTCGAGATCTGCCTGGGCAACTTGGCACGACCTCATCTCTACAATAAATAAAAAAAAATTAGCCGGGCGTGGTAGCACACGCCCGTAGTTCCAGCTACTTGGAAGGCTGAGGCGGAAGGATCACCAGAGCCCAGCAGGTCGAGGCTGCAGTGACTGGGAGCAGCCACTGCACTCCAGTCTGGGTGACAGAGTGAGACTCCAACTCAAAAAAAGAAAAAAAAGAAAACAAGAAATAAATATATAAACATAAATTATCCTTGAACAATAACTGATGGCAGATCTACTAGACAAAGACTTTAACACAACTGTCTTAAAGATGCTCAAATAAATATGTGAAGAAAGTCAGGAAAATTAATTATTAACAAAATGGAAATATTAACATAGAGACAAGAACAAGAAATTTAGGAGTTGAAAAGTAAAATAACTGAAATGAAAAATTTTCTAGAGGAATGCAAAGGTAGATTTGAGCAGACAGAAGAGAGATCATTGGTACAGCATATAGAGCCTAGAAAGAAACACTCACATTTATGGTCAAATGTTTTAAACAACGGTGTTAAGAAAAATTCAATGGAGAAAGAACAGACTTTTCAACAAATGGTGCTGAGAAAACTGAGTATCTACATACAAAAGAATGAAGTTGGACCCTGAACTTGCACTATATACAAAAATTAACTCTAAATGGATCAAAGAGCTAAGCTAAGAGCTGAAACTATAAAGCTTTAAAAAGGAAGATTAGGGCAAAAAACTTTATGCTATTGCATATGACAATGATTTATTGAATATGACACCAAAGGCACTCATAGATAACAAATGAAAAAATTGACAAATTGAACATAAAAATGTGTGCACCAAAAGACAATATCAACAAATTAAAAAGGCAACCTGCAGAGTAGGAGAAAATATTTGCAAATCATACATCTAATAAGTGGTTAATATCTAGAAACATAGAGAATACCTAAAAGTCAACAACAACAAAACAAAACAAAAACAATTTTAAAATGGGCAAAGGATTTTAATAGATTTTTCTCCAAGGAAGTTTAAAAAAATGGCCATAAGCACATGAAAAGATGCTAACATCATTAGAGGAATGCAAATTAAAATTACAATCAGATACCACTTTATACTCATAAGATGGCTGCTATTGAAAAAAGCAGAAAATAACAAGTATTGACATGGATGCAGAAAAAAATTATTGTGCACTGTTGGTAGAAATTTGAAACAGTACAGCTACCATAGAAAACAATATGGTGATTTCTCAAAAATTAAAAATAGAGTTACTGTATAATTCGGCAGTTTTACTTCTGGGTATATACCCCAAAGAATTGAAAGCAGGGTCTTGAAGAGATATTTGGACACCCAATTCATAGAAGCATTATTCACAATAGCTAAAAGGTAGAAGCAACCCAGGTGTCCATTGACAGACAGATAAACAAAATACGGTATATGCCTACAATGAAATATTATTCAGTCTTAAAAAGAAACAAAATTCTGATATATGCTGCAGCTGGATGAACTTTAACAATTTATTCTAAGTGAAATAAGCCAGACAAAAAGACAAATACTTTATGATTCCACTTCTATAAGATATTTAGATTAGTCAAAATCATAGACACAGAAATTAGAATGGTGGTTGCCAGGGGTTTGGGAGAGGAGGAAAGGAAGAGTTATTGCTTAATGGGTAGAGTTTTATTTTCACAAGGTGAAAAGAGTTCTGGAGATGGATGGTGTTGATGGCTGCACATATGAATGTATTTAATACCACTGAACTGTATACTTAAAAGTGGATAAGATGGTAAATTTTATGTTGCATATATTTTACCACAATTTAAAAAATGGTAAAAATGCACAGATGTGAAACGAGTTTCAGTGCCTGAAGGGAGGTGTGTTCTTTCTTACTATTCACTGAAACTAGACATAACAATATTTATGTTCAATAGAAAAAAAACCTTTAATTTGCTCTAAGCAACTCCCTCTCCCTCTCCCTCTCCCACACACAAGTACACTCATTTAAAAAAAAAATTATATAGGGATGTATATCACAATACAATTAAAAATACTTCTAAGCTGGGCTCGGTGGCTTAGCCTGTAATCCCGTGCTTTGGGAGGCTGAGGTGAGCGGATTGCCTGAGCCTGCGAGTTCAAGACCCGCCTGGGCAACTTGGCGAGACCTCATCTCTACGATAAATCAAAAACTAGCCAGGCGTCGTAGCGTGCCTGTAGTTCCAGCTACTTGGAAGGCTGAGGCGGAAGGATCCCCGGAGCACAGCAGGTTGAGGCTGCAGGGGCCAGGAGCGTGCCACTGCACTCCAGTCTGGACAACAGTGAGACTACAACTCAAAAAAAAAAAAAAAAAGCTTCTAAAAAACTTTATTAGAAGTTGTAGATAACTCATTCCAATGAAAACATTTTATAGTAGTAAAATTTTGACAACTAAGAGAAAATGTCCTCCTCTTTATAAATATTTATTACTTATAAGCTAAATATTTTAAGAGAAATAGAATTTTATTTTGGAGGTATGCTTATGAGAAGTATGGAACAGAGATGAACAGCTCAAAGTGTTCTAATAAGACAACAATTTAAACTACTTAATTCATAGACATTTAAAAAAATAATTTTAAAACACTAAGGTCCAACATAATACATAGATATAATCTCTTGGTATTTCAACTTATTATAAAAGTAACCCTTACTTAGTGGCCCAGTTTCACTAGTGACACATGAATAGCACATTAAATATCAAGTGTAAGTTGCAAATCACCATTTGCCTATGCCCACAGCCAAATCAAACCCCACATTTTATGGTAAAAAGCACTTTGTAGCTATAAGTTCCATCAACAGCCCTGTGGGTCTGGATGTATTATCATTACTAACCCATTTTTAAGCCCAAAACCTTAGATGTATCCAGAATCACCTAGATAGTCAGGCAGCCGCACTGGGATACACAGTTTATGCAGAAAAGCGTTGGGATTCCAGCAACATTTTGATGATTTATAAGGAAAATGGCATAAAAGAAAGAGCCTATACAAATACCTGTAGAATTTCTAGACCACTTGACTATTACATGAGAGTCATTACCATTTGATTTCATTTTTCAGCCATTTATTCATTATTCCTGTTTTTAGACTGTAAGAGAAATTTTGACTTTACATGAATATACCCGATGTAGTGGATTCTCCTAAAGAATTATCAGCACTCTACTCTCTGGTACTTTTGTAAATCACATCCTCTTCCATGGCAACATATACCCAGCATTTTTTAATAAAAATTTTATTCTTGTTTTATAAGTGCAGAAAGATTCAGAAATCTTCTAAAATTACCAGAAAAAACTCAAAAAAGTATAATCTATTAAAACACAAAGTGAAAGAAAATAAAATTTTTAATCTAAAGAGCTTCAGACTTTTGGCATTTTTAAAAAAAGTTTCTGTGAACAGCGAAACATAAACGTGTTTTACCAATACTAACCCTGAATATTACATTAGCTTTGTTTTGCAAAGTTGCAAAGCCTGCAAATGGGAAATAAGAGTGGTCTATGAGATTACACCCCTCAGCAGTGATATTGACAAGGGTCAACAATTACACTGGGGATGTTTACAATTTACATCTCCTCTCAACCGGAATTTGCAACAGAGGCTACACAGGCGAGGGTGGAGAGACAAGCTCTTCCTACAAGCACATAAGCAAGCAGCAAATATGTCCTAAATGTGCCCCTAAAATACCAGAAAGTGGTCAATTCCTTGGGAACTGTCCAGCAGTTCCATCTCTATGGCTTGATACTATAGGGGGCTACCCACTTCAGGTCTTGGCAGGGCTCCTGGCTGTATTCTCTGATTAAAATGAGCAGGCCCTGCTCAAACTTTCCTAAATTGAACCAGTAATAAACTGTTATAGGGATTCTAGTGGGTCTGGTCAACACAATACATGAATTGGAGGGTTTTATTTATGATACCAGGCAAACTTTGTGAAGTTAGTGAGACTCTTGTTTTGTTACCTTTGTGGGGTTGATAAAGTTGTCTGAAGTTCCAAGAGATTACATAAATATGAAAAAATATTATTAACAAGTTGGCACTTCTTAAACAAATATAGATAAATAATTACCTGAATAGAGTTTCCCTAAAAATGGAATGCAAAAATGATAAAAATCATGTAGCAAGACAGACTCCCCTCAGAATGACCCTTTTAAATCAGCCTTGCTATCATCCATAATGGCCTGTGTCCAGAATCCTGACCTATGTCTATGCACTTCCCCCTTGTAAGTCAATTGTTTACCAATTGCTTACATATTTCCTAATTCTCCTATTAAATTTTCCAGAGTTTTGTAATAACCAATAGTGTTGACTGTAAGTCACTGAAAAACACTATTCAGACTTTAAAAACAAGTGAACTGCCTTCTTTATTTTTTGTATATAGTTTAATAGAAATGCACCTTATGGCTCTGATTTTCAAGGGAAATAGAGTAAACACTTAAAAAATTTTTTAATTCCTTCAAAGTACCAAAGATTTAGTTATGCTGCACATGCAATCATAATCCCTGTGTATATAGGACCATAGAATACATATATCCCAATAAACAAAAACCCTGTCATATGGGGCATTATACTTGCAATCTCTATAACAATACTGTTACAGCAATTTACTCTAAATATATATAGAGAGATCCCTTCTTGTCACAAGTTTCCTCATGCAGGAAACTTCCCTTGCATATTCCTCTGTGGGCATGCCCTCCTTATGAGTAAGAATACAGACCCCGGGCAACCCCCTCGGGTCCCCTTCCACTGTTGGAGCTTTTCTGTCCTCTCAATAAAGCCCTTAAAAAAAACACACACACAGAACTCAATGTGCAAGGCTGCTTCAGGGAGTTCCACTCCAACATAGCTGTGCCCCTGTTTCAGGTCTGGTTAATGAGAATTCTGTTATCCCACCCACCTACGAAAAAGGTAAATGCTTTCTAGATGATTAAGTTCCTTCTAATCACCAACCTTAACAGTTGCAATCTTCCAGAGCCACAAAGTAGACAGGAAACACCGACTTACAAAATTGGTCACAAAATTTATCCAAAATAGTACGCAGATTCTTTTTTCAAGCTTTTACCACCCATAGTGTTGGAATAAAGGGATTGGGAAGATGACAAGAGAAGTCTTCAGAAGGAGTAACAACTAGTTGAAAATTGCAGTAAATACCAGCATCTTTATTTATAGTTGCAGAAACAGGCATTGGGCAAGAAACTTATTACCAATGAATCATTCTGAGAGAAATAAACGAACAGCAAAAAAATGAAAGTTTTCCACATGTGTCATTCAATGGCATAAACTGATGTCCCAAACACAGACGTTTGCAATGTGTGTAAATGGGTTCTGTTCAATCCCAACTGACGAAGTTATTTGAGAATATTCACAGTGTGTGAAAATATAGAGAGGCTATGGAGCCAAGGGGCCTGCCAGAGTGTCTGCAGCATTAAGAGCACCCGATCAGGAGAAATCAATGTCCTCAGAATGTCTCCTTCCTATCCCTGAGTTTTCCAGCACCCTAGCCAGCTCTTCATTCATGAATCACCATTCCCTGCTCATCTGTGGCAAAACAAACCCTGGTTGCCTGACATTTATCCTTCTGGCTGAGTGGCACCATTTGTTTTTCTTGGTGGCCTGTCTATATTTCATTTTGGCCTGAAAAGTGCCTGTTTAGAACCTGACTTACCTTATGCCATACTAGAGATTAGGATGGAAAGGGTAATGACAAGAGTCCCTAAACAAGGATAGAAGATGGGATGGATAATCACACAAGAACCTAAGTACCTGGTTTCCTGAGAATCTTCAACCTTCCAAGCTGAATAAACCCAGCTTCACAAACCCAGCTTTGATTCCAATTTACTGCTGGGTTTCTCAAGAGCGGCATGTCCATAATAAAGACTCTCTAAAAGCCTTTCTTGGGATATAAAAGATCTTGCTGTTTTTCTTTTGTCTGTAGGAGACTTCCTTTTCCCAGCTGACATAAAATGGCATGATAGAAAAAGATGTTGGAGAAAACTTAACTGGGAATCCTAACAGACTTTGGGTTAGGATGAAGATGAGAAAAAGAAAAGCCACTCTTAAACCTGGGCCAAATACCAGAGTCAAGCTCCTCTTCTCTTAGGTTGATTTCCACCTACATATTTCAGAGAAAGGGGAAAGGGCATGACACAGAGATTTATGACACCAGCTTAAATCCACTCTTTCCTTGTTGTCCACAGAGGAGCAAAAGTGCCCTAGGCATTTTGAAGAGTAGAGATGGCTCTATGTGCCAATTACCAAACAATCTAACATGCAAATCCCAATTTGCAAGTTATGACCATGAACCTATATTACACAAGCTTTAAGCCACAAAAAAGATAGCCACTGTTTACAGTGAAATCTATAATGTCACTTTTAACAAAATAATACATTGTGAAGGTCAGAACTTGAACCTGGGCACTAAGACCCAGAACCTCTGCTTTCACTGGCTCTATCTCAATTGCCCTTTCCAAGGTTGTTCCCCTTAGATTTATGGTCAACCTGTCAACAAGCTCCCATCTGGATCCTCTGGAAACCCCTGCCCAGTTTTAGCATCACCCATCAAAAAGTTGAGGCGTTCCCAACCAGTCTTCCTGAGCCCTGGAGTAACCCATAAAAATAGCAAAAGGGAGTAGTGGTCTGGGAACTATTTTCGATATTTTAAGAGGGCTGAAAAAAGTTGTTTTCTGGCAGTCTCTCTCTTATGGTATATGTATATTTTTAAACAAATAATGAATTCACATATACATCATGTGATTTTTGGGAAAATGAAATTGTTCAAAACATAGAGCTCATGATGAAAAATATATACCTTGTCAGTGTTCACACTGGAAACCAGTGATCAAAATCAGGCCACTCATTTTCTACTGGGAGGTCAGTGGCTGCCCCAGGGCTCACCAATGACAGAATCAACTCTTGGGTCCATGTTGGAAGAAACATTTTTCTTCCAACTCAGTATACAACTCCCTGATCTGACTTCTATAATGAGACATATCATTAGATACTGTGATGGCTGATTTTATGTGTTAATTTGGCAAGGTTTTGGTGCCTAGTTGTGTGGTCAAATGCCAATCTAGATATTGCTATGATGGTAGTTTTAAAGATGTGATTAACATTTAAATCAGTAGACTATAAGTAAACCAGGTTACCTTTCAAAATGTAGGTGGGTCTCATTCAACCAGTTGAAGGTCTCAATATAGAGAACAGATTCCCCCCAAGAAGGAAGAAAATTTGCCTCTAGACTGCTTTCAGACTCAAGAGTGCAACATCAACTCTTCCATGGGTCTTCTGTCTGCCTGTGTGTTCTGAATGTTTTGGATTTGCCAGTCCCCACAATCATGTGAGTCAATTCCTTAAAGTGTCTCTTTGTGTTTCTGTATCTCCATATCTTTGTAACTCTCTCTTTACACACACACACACACACACACACACACACACACACACACACACGCCTCTGTGTCTCTCTCTGTCTCTCTGTGTCTCTCTGTGTCTGTCTGTATCTATCTATCTATATCTATCTATCTATTTATCTATCTCTCTATCTCTCTATCTATCTATCTATCTATCTATCTATCATCTATCTAGCCAACCATACCAACCTAACACCACTGATACCATTCCTTTGTTGCAAAGGCAACTATTCTGATATCCAAAGATTTAAGGACATTTGCCTCAAATCTATAGCTGGTCTCTGAAAGAATGAGATGTAGAATACAAGTCCTCCACCCAACACCAAGGCTCTTTTCACGGCTCCAGTTTCTTCACCTGAAGAGGATTCAGACACATTAGTTTACGTTATTTTATCACCTACCTTTTCTCAGGCCATTTCTTCAAGTGTCCACACTGAGACCAAGGCCCGATTAGGGACATGGAAAAGTGAAAGACACTCTACCAGGTTTTTAAAACATTCTAAAATAGGTTTAGGGTTAAAGGGGCAGTTAAACTGTCCTTAACCTGAGATGTATCTGTGTAGTCCAGGGACTTTAAATTATAATACATTAATAATTGAAAGATGAAGAGAGTATGCATAGTTAATATTCAGTCATCATATTCCTGAAGAACTTTGATATGGTGTTTTACAAAGCAAACAATCTACATCAAATAATAATTATAAAGAGCAAATATTAAGTCTGTGCTATGTTGGCCCCTATCCCGCCCTTTGTGGGTTGTGTGTCAACATACTAGGCAACATGGGGTGAGGAATTACTCTTGGACCCCAATACTAACGTGGACAGGACTTTGTACATCCCTCAACAAAGGTAGTTGAGAGCCTCGGGAGGCCAGCCCAAGAGGCCTGAACTCAGCTCAGAGAAGACCTAGGCATCCTTTCTGGTTGCAGTGGCTCCAGAGTTTACTCCACAACCCTACAGGCTTATGTGTGTCATCCCCAGAAAGTTCAAATGATTCTGAATCAAAACTAGTTTGGGTTTTTGTTGAGAGTCACCATTTTGTCTTTGCTACCATTTTGGGGTCGGTTTTTTGGCAGATCTACCTTACCCTCATCAAAGTAAAAGTGGATGCAGCTGTTCTATGGCAAATGGAAGTAGAGACCAATTGTTGCCATTCCCTGAAAGGCTACCCTTCAAAATCTTTTGCCTAATATCTGCTTAGCTAGGTTTGGTTGCTTGGGCAGGAGGTAAAGTGTGAGCCTGGTTGCCTGGACCAGGTCTTTCTCTAACTTTGACAGCATAACCCTACAGAAGATTATTACAACTCAGAAAGACTTATAGACTTATTTTTAATTTTCTGAATACTATTAACAGAGCTGGCAGTAGAATGCAGATTTTATAAAGTGCATATCCTCTGGGACACACTTATGCACATGCCTTGAGTGAGTGATATTTATTTACTTCAATAACTTTTCTAAGGTCAAAAATATTGATACTACTCTTTTAAAATTGTTTAGCTATTTTCCCCAAGTATTTTAATAGGTTATATTTGTACAATCTTTAAAAATAGTAATATAAATTTTACTAGGATATATATTTCCTTTTTATTATGTAAAAACAGATCACAGAGGACAAAAGCAAATATACTATGAACCAATATCAAGGAATAGTTAAGTACTATTTTTGAACTCTAACAAAGAGATGAACACTGCTTCAGCTGTTAAATACAGCAGGTGTCTCGCGATTAGGTATTTAAGTGACGGATTTATTTCTGTTACTCATATTAGAGCTTAGTTCCAATGATGCAGAGTGACTTGAGATTCTGTGTCCTCTCACACTTATCAAGCAGACCCAATGTGCAATTTGTCCTGTCAATTGGCTCTTGGATGTATGAATCTTAGAAATATTGTCATTGTCACTGTCAAAGACAGAAACGATTTATCTAGAAGGCACTGAAGTGTGCTCCTGAAGACAAAGTCACTTAATAAAAGTGACACCACGTTGAAATACACATTCATCTGGCCCCTTCTGGTGAGCTGGCTCAGGATAGTCAAACCTGGAGCTTTTCCATCCAGAGTCACAAGAACAATTTATTTCATAACAAGTCTGATATTTCTCCCTCTGCCTTCTAGTCAGAAGAGTATACTGAAAAGGGACAGAAATTCAGCAGAGCTCTCTAGGTCCTAAAATGTTCACAATGAGGAAATTCCCTAAATGATAAATCAATATCAAGCACACTGCTTGAGAGTGAACCTGACAAATGGATTCAAGGGACAAACAGTGTGGCAGGTAAAAAATGTCACCAATTTCAGTCCCTGCAGCACTTTATCAATTCATTTTCCTTTGTGCATAACTCATTAGGAATGGACCACAGAAGGCTCTAAACATTTAGAAGAAATAATATTGAGACAACATTTGGTTGGAGGTAATCAACACACAAATCAATTGGCTACGAGTCTAGATATCTTAATAGGCAGCCAGCAGAGGTATGAAAGAAAAGAATGAGTGGTGCACTGAGTTTAAATACACCTGGAATTGCCATGTATTTGAGAGAAACGAAATATCTCCAAATAAAAACCTTTGCATGAATGTTCACGACAACTTCATTTGTAACAGCCAAAAACTAGCAACAGTCTAGATGCCTCTCAACAGACGAAGGTAAACTGTGATACATCCATACCGTGAAATGCTATCCAGCAATAAAAAGGAGTGTACTGCTAATCCATGGAAAAACTTAAGTGAATCACCAAAGAATTATGATTAATGAAAAAAGTCAGTCTCAAAAGGTCACATACTATGTGACTCCACTTATATATAATTTTTGGTATAACAAAATTGTAGAACTAGAGAACAGATTCGAGGTTGACAGGAGTTAGGGATGGTGTCTCCCTTTTATTTATGATTATCAACATTTATAATATATTTATATTGCTCTGATATATGCATATTCATACTAATTGTAAGGATAACTCAAACAACATAAATATTTTAACTTAAAGACATATTACGGAAAATGATTTTTGAAAATTTCAATTACTTATATATTTTTCTTACCAAGGAAATATAATGGGGTGGGAACTAAATGATTAAGTAACAGTTATAAAATTCACTTTCTCCTTTCTCCCTGAGGGAGAATAATTATCTACAGAATGCTTTTTGCAGGATGTACCTGTTTGCCTAGAATTGCTCATGGTAAACAAACTTGGAATCTGTGGATTTATGGCATACAGCTTCCAAGAAAATGTCTCACAATCTAAGTAACTAAGTATAAAATGGAGATGTTTCAAGATCAAAAGGGCTCCCATCTATATAAATGATACAACTATATACGGTCTTAGTATCTCTTGTGTCAATTTGGGCCAGACCATGCATGATGAAGCAAGAAAGAACTGGGAGTGCTACCTGGACAGTCCTAACTCTCACTCTGTTTTGCTTGTGCTTTCTAATTATTTGCTTCCTTGGAATTGTTAGTAAAGCCTGGTACTGCATGAGATTTCTAATTTGAATATACAATTCTTTGTGTAATTTCCTAGGGTAATAAATTTTAAAAACTTTGAACCATAGACTTATATTAGGATGACATTCTCTGTGAAAAATAGAAGAGTTGTTCAAGATATAAAAATTATTATTGTTAAAGAAGCACATGTTCATTATATTTTAAAAGAGATGACAACTTAGTATTTAGATTATATTTGCTACATTTAAAAGAACCATGTATATTGGCTACATTAAAATAACCAAATTATTTAAGATGATAGTATTTAAAATATACTAGAAATTATATCCTTTGCAACTATTTAAACTTATGTTTAAAATATTTTATATATACTTAAAAATGTACTTTTATTTAGTAAAATGGAATGAAACCGCTAGATTATGCCTTACTCAACTGATTCTTATTTAAAATAGTTACTTATGATTAAAGAAATGTAAATTAAAACTACATAGAAATACCTTCCTTATCTGTCAGACTGAAGAAAATTAAAAAGTATGACCCACATTCTGTTAGCAAAGCTGCAGAAAAACAGACACTCCAATATATTGCTGGTTAAAGTGCAAATTGGTACAACTCTTTTGGAAGGGAACTGTCAAAATATAACAAATATATCTAGGAATTTGCCTTAAAGATGCCTTTCATCAATATTAACATACATAATCACAAGTTTATCCATTGTGGCATTATTTGTATTTATAAAAGTATAAAACCACCTAAGTGCTCATACAAAATAGAGCAGCTGAACACATTACGGCAGTGGTCCCCAACCTTTTTGGCATCAGGGACTGTCTTTGTGGAAGATAACTTTTCTACGGATGGGGAGGAGATGGTTTCAGGATAATCCAAGTACATAATATTTATTGTGCACTTTATTTCTAATAATTATACATATCATTGTTAAATTTTAAAAATGACATGTATGGAAGTGGGAAATAAAATAATGGATGGGCCATGCACAAACTAAAATAAGGGTCAAAATCTGCCACCAGATGCAGCTGTCCATTTGAAGCACATCAACTTACTTGCCATTCACTGATAGGGTTTTGATATGAGTCTGCAAGTAATTGATATATTATTGCCTTCGTGCAGTCAAATCTCACTGCTAAAGTTAATCTGTATTTGCATCCACTCCCCAGTGCTAACTTCATCACTTCAGCTCCACCTCAGATCATGAGGCATTAGATTCTCATAAGGACCACACAACCTAGATCCCTCGCATGCACAGTTCACAATAGGGTTCATGCTCCTATGAGAATCTAATGCTGCTGTGCTGACTCAAGACAGAACTCAGGCAGTAACGTGAACAGTGGGCAGTGGCTATAAATACAGATGAAGCTTCACTCGCTCACCCACAGCTCACCTCCTGCTGTGCAGCCCAGTTCCTAGCAGGCCACAGGCCAGTACCAGTCCTTGGCTCAGGATTTGGGGCCCCTTGCATTACAGTACATCCATCTAATATACTATTCTACAAATGTTAAAAAAAGATTGAGAAAGAGCTTATGTATTTATAGAAGTGATTTACAGAGTATATTGCTATCTGAGAGAAAGCAAAGTAAAAAAAACTATTTTGCACAAGCAAGAAAGGGAAGTAAAAGCATTTTTTAAACATGTTTGCTTATTTGTGGAAAATGAAACACAGGAACAAAAAACCAGATTGGTTACCAACCAAGGCTGCTTCAGAATGGGATGGAAATGATGGGCATGTGGGAATAGGTAGAAGACATGAAGAAGTGGCACTTCTTTAAGTGTATCTTTTTGGGTAGTTATGACTTTTAGAATCATGGAAAGAAAAATTAATACAATCAAGAAGGATATGGAGAAATAACATTCAATATAGAATAAAAACAAAAATAAGTAAGCCTAACTGAATTTTAAATCAAAAACATAACTACATTGAAGAGAGGAAAAAATAAATTCAAATAACACTTTAGCCCAGTATTTTGACAATGTTTCCTCGGGCTAAAACAGAAAAATATAAACCATTATTGAACCTTAGTTAGCAGATTTATTTTTCAAAGTGGTGTAGGTTTACAATGCTAAACTTACTCCAGGTGTACTAAAGAATTCAGCTAAAAAGTAGTCCTATAGTAAATGTTGAGAAGCAGACTCTTTTTTCACTGTTGAAGAGAGTTATAAATATGGAAAGGTGGGAAGCTGGAAAGAACCCTGTGACATTAGAATAGAATTAGAGTAATTAAGACAAATCCATGGCTTTCAATATACATAGACAGGCAGACACCTCAATATACAGGTAGATTTGTGTGTACACACATACACGTACATATATACATGCATTTCTTAGCTATGCCCAGCACCCTGCAAGCAGTAATGTGCCAGTAACTATGAGCACATCTAAAGTCCAGATCTTGTTTCTAAATATCATTCTCCACTGAAAGTAACCAGCCCTCCCTAGTAATAGCTGATTCCAGATCTATCACATGAAATTCCAGAACTGTCGCATGAGACATTCCTAGAACATCACACTGTGTACCACAAAGCAGAAAAGTGCTCAAAGAATGACAGAAACATGCTTAAACATGCTTAAAGGGGCTCCTGTTGGCCAAACTGGGGACAATTTGACCATCAAAATAATAGTAATGATTATGATTCACAGAATGAGTAAGAATCTGTGAGTCAGTGTTGATATAAATAGATAAATCAGTGAGAGAAAAAGAAAAGTTCTTATAATAGATTACCAACTAATTTCAGTTGAAGAGTTGATGCGATTAGAAAATCACCATTTCCCAATCACCATGAATATAAATGTTTCAGGAAAGAAGCATCAATGGGTGCGAAAACTAGACACTCACATTTGATGAGAAATGGGAGATTTGCATAGCCTCAAAATATGTCCACAAGACACTTATTAGTTACAAACGAAGGGCAGTAAATGTTCGTGGAGAAACCTAACAGACCCCATTACAATCAAGTGAAAATGTAGTATGCACTGTGAAGGATACATCAGTTCTATTACCTCCCTGCCAACCCCCCGCACCGAATTGTATGGAAATGTTGGGCAGATCCAAAAAGAAGAATAAAGTCCAGAAAGACAGCAAAACATGACAGGAAGAATGGAAATCTGCTTCAGATTAACGGACATTGAAATGACCAATCCTATGGTCTGAAACAGATCCCAGGCCATTTATTTGTCTTTTGATACCAAGTGCATTCATTCACAATTGTCAAAATATGAATAAGATCTGTAGATTAGATCACAGTGTTGTATGTTAATTTTCTGATTTTGATAATTGTACTGTGGTTAAGTGAGCATTCTAGTTACTAAGAACTACACTCTAAAATACAGAGACAGCATGTCTGCTGTTTACTGTCAGATAGCTCAAAAAATAATAATTGTGTGTCTATGTGTGTATGAAAAAGAAACACACACCTACGTACAAAATATAAATGATAAAGTAAATAAATATGTGAGGAATATGAGCAAAAAGTACATATGCATATTGTAATCACTTTTCAACATTTTTGGTCTAAAATTATTTTTCATTTTAAAATGTTTAAAAAAAGGATCAATTAAGATATTTGCTCTTGCCTCAATGCTAATTTAAATAAAAAAGAAAAACATTTTTATGAGCATATGTAGTTGACTAAGCAATGTTCATATTCTGATGAGTAATTTTGAGATACATTCAGTCAAAGACCTGTTTGTGGCCAAAATCCACCCCCTCAGGCTGATTGAATCAGTCTATTTTAGTGGTATGTGACAAATTCTACTCTAATTGTCCTGGTGCATGTGTGTATGTGTGCATGCGTGTGTATCTCCAGGGATTTAAGTGAAAATATGACAGGTTTAATATGTCCCATATGCCAAAGCAACAGCCCTTATAGAAATAACACCTTTAGCAATAAAATCTGTGATCGCTCAAGAGCTTTCAATGTCATATCCTACCTTCTGTTTACAAAGCAGAACCCAATGCACGATGTGAAAGTACTTTTAAAGACTATCCCATTACATTTTTATACTCTTAAATATTGTTATTATTCATCTCCATGTTAGAATTACCACATTGAAAAAAGTTCTAAGGTGTTTACTACTAGATTTCTTTTTAAGAAAGGAGAATGATATCAAATATTTAGAAATGTAGAAGAACGTACTTATAATATAGAAGCTAATGTACTGTAGCTTTGAAGGGTATCTGGTTAAAGTGACTTGGCTGAGAAGTGTATTCTTAACAGACGAGAAGAGAAAAGAAAAAAGTTTTTCTCGAATGTTTGGAAAACAAGAATAAGCAATGAAGCCGACTCAGGATATTTTGAGATGAACGACTACTTCAGCAAGTACATTTATTTTTAGTGAGAGTGTAGTTGCGCTGAAGCAAAGGTTTCAAATCATGATGGGTTAAGGAAAATCAAGAAGTTCTTCTATTATTTTTCAAGAAGCACCAGCTCAGCAGTCCAGAGAGCAGTCTTATTTTCTTCGATTAGGCCACAGTGGTGCATTACTAGCAGGGCAAGGCATGAAATTGCTGTCCAGTAGACAGATTCAGAATTGCTTCCTTCAGATTCACTCAGAAACAAAGAGCCATCATTGGCCAACCATGGAAGCCATCAGCCCAAGCAGAAAATACGAACAGGCAATGCAAGGTACAGACCTGCGAACGACATCAGAAGGAATGGCTCTGTGGCTAGCAATGGAAGAACAAGGACAACATCCAGTTCCTATCCTTTGAAGTCCTTTAAAAGGTGATAATCTGACTCTTTGGGCCCCTTTCATACTTCAGGACCTCATATACATAAAGCAAAGAGACGGAAACTGTGACTCACAGATTTAAACCAGGAAAATAGATCTCTTTTTAGAAAGAAATTATTTTCATTGTTTTAGAAAATGTCTCTTTATGAAGCTGATTAATGTCTCTGTAAATCCACTGGATTTTACATAAGGCACTTTGCATATGGACTTTTTCGATTGAGATTTCCCAATTACTTCTGATGGACTTCTGTGACCTTGAGTGTTCTTGATCTCTCCCCATCACCTGACTCACAAGAACACTGAGAAGCTTATGTGACAAGATCTACCAGGACTTAAAGTGCAACAAATGACAGTACAAGAGTACAGAGTTGTATCACTGACACCTAGTACTGGCTCAGCTCCTCCATGCCCATCCTACCAGGAGGAAGGTGGGATCCACCACTCCACTGCTACCTGGTCCTTCCCTGCTGTCCCTAAAAATGCTTTCCCTCACAATCCTATTTGAGAGACAGCCCCAAATGTTCCTCTCCTTCCTATTTGAGAGATAGCTCTGAATGTCCCTCAATTATTGCCAGCTCTCATACTCTATGCTAGTGATTTGATACTGAATATAAGTTGGGAAGTTTCTGAAAAGAAGTGGACTAGAAAGTCAGACTTGATTGCTCTTCAACACCAAGTTATATGAGGGACAATAAAAAAGATAAGTCTTTGTGCTCATCATTTCCCGGAAAAATAGATCATCATTGCCTTGCACAGGAAGTGACCTCATTCTGCCCCTGTGCTTCTTGCAAGAGACCCCTTTTGTGCTTCTTGCAAAGGCCTTCTATTTTGTCTTGTGAATGAAAATCTGAGAATTCATAGTAACAGCTCATGTTAGAGTGTAAACTCCCAGAATGTAGAGATATGAGTCATACTAACAGCACACTATACACTGCTTGTGCCCAGCAAATATCAAATAAATAAAATATGTGCTAATTTCTCATAGTGTGCCAACATTTTCATGGCAAAATAACATATTCAGTGTTATAATTTTCAATCTCTTAAAACTCAGACTAGTTTCATGGGAAGAGTTTATATTCCTTTTGGGTGTTGGTCTACTTCTAATAGTGAATGAATAATAGTTGACGATAATAATTTCAATTAATAAAATGTAAGACTAGTATTTTGATAAGCAAAATAAAGATTTCAGTGAAACCTGAAATGCAGCCAATCTGATATTAAGAGGCTTTTATAAATTAATTTTCCTTCCTGATTGGTTCAAAGGAACAGGAACAGACAGAAAAGGTGAGTGGTTCTACTTGTTTCTATGGTTCTGTTGATTTGTTCAAGATTTCTCTGCTGTGGGATCTCTATTATCACAGGTGATAGTGATGTTTTATGGAGTTTGGGAGGTGCTTCATACAAAACTTGAGAACATATTCAGAAAGCAACACTGAACAGCCGAAAGGCGGAGATAGGAGTTGGGGGGTAGGAGTGAGTTGGTAAGGAAACTTTCTTTTTATAAACACAATTACAGTAACGAGTTTCAGGAACTCAGCAAAAGACTTCAGTTAAACAGCAGATGTCTCAAGCCAAGATGCTGCCCTGCCTCTCCAACACAGTGTCCCATGGACAGGCTCTACTCAGTCATCTCCTATGGTCTTTTCTGTCAAAGTCACTGTCTTGTGTCAAGAGTAGCAAACCCCTATGTGGTCACTTAATATGCCTTGAGTTTGAAGTCACAAAATTGGCTGCAATAGATGAGGCTCATTCTGTGACAGGACAGCTTCCCCTGCCTGCCTCTAGTGCCAGCAGCCCAAATCAAACTGGACATAGTCCATCTCTGACTTCTGCTCCCAGCTGGTAGCATTTCAATTCAGGGGCTAAAGGAAAAAAACGAGTCTTGAAGTGTCTCACATATTCCATCAAAGAACACACCATCTCTACAAGAATCACGCTGTCGTAAGGCAATATTTCCTCTTCTTTAACAAATAGGTTCAGTTAAAAAATAAAGAAGATGAAAAAATGCTACATTTTCTCAACAGTCAAATCTTAGTCCTAATACACAGACATATTGAAACCACTAACTACCTAAAACTCTTTTCCTCCAAAGTGGCAGTGGTGTCATTGTTTTAATGAATGCTGGCACTTTTGCAGCCCTAAATTAGGGGTGTGTGTGTGTGTGTATGTGTGTGAGAGAGAGAAAGAGAGACAGAGAGAGGGAGAGAGAGAGAGGGAGGGGGAGAGAGAGAGAGGGAGGGAGGGAGGGAAGGAGAGAGACACTAAGAAAATGCACTTCATTGCACAAGAAAACACACTAACACACTTTCTTTTTTGTAGAGGTATATAGAGTGAAAATTCATAAATTTCGTTAAATTTTATGGGAACAAATCTTAATTTCTTTGTGCTATACCTTAATTTTCTTTCAGAAAAAAGTATAAAATAAACATATAAGTCCTAGTTAATGAAAAACTATTCCTAAACTAATTAAATTCACAGCTACCCACAATCAGCCTCCAAATGCAGATATGTAAGATTTTATTCTTCAAACTAGAAGCCTACACTCAAAGAGACCCAAACAGAGTTACTCCAGAAAACATTTACTCCCTCTGCTAGATTTTGGTTTAGACAAAAAATTACAATTTCATACTATCTCACTTTCAAAATGCATAGGAAACTCCACCAACTTAAACCGTCTGTTCTACAGTCTAATGTCTACTTATGCCTGGCTGCACATGAAACCTAAATCTTCCAAACTCCACCCGGTTATAAAAATAATATCACTCTCAGCTTATATATACCCAAATAATGTGTCAAGAACTATCATCTCGATTGCTGCAAAATAGCTCCCAACAAAAGAACAGCCAGTTATTTTGGGGTGTCTCCATGGAAAGAGCCTTTATGGCCCCTCAAAGTCTGCAATCACCATGTGGCACTATCATGTTCTTCTTCCCCAGTTCTGGTTGCCACTTGTTCATATGTGCTGCTGTGCATGCGTTTTGGATTTGCTTTATGTCCACGAGGGTATCACCAATGTTCATGCCAAGGGCACAGCCCCTACTTTCAACCCCTGGCCTACAGAATCATGCAGGGTTAGAATCAACCTGAGAAAAAAGGGCTCCTTCCCATTTTCTCTTGAATTGAACCTTCCATCTGCCCCTCACTTTTCTAGCAAAAGGAATTTAAACCCAGGCCAAAGGTCTGGTCAAGAAGCCTAGGCCAGTCAGATATAGAAGACCTACTGATCCCACAATAAGGTAAAAACAAAACAGTCCTCTTTACTGAAAGACAATGCTATACCAAGTAATGATCTAATTAGGAAAAAATGAATAAAAACAAAATAAAGTTTAAAGAAAGTCTTATGTCATCAGGAAAATAAATTACAATATACTTATTAGGACTTCTAATTAGTTTATGGTTTCCTTCCAAAATATAACAATAATAATAAGAGTAATAGTAGCATCCAACACTTAGTGTTATCATATACTGTTTTATGTCCTTAATGTATGAATTCATTAAATTCTCAGAGTAGTCTGTGAGATAAGTACTGTCACCAATTTAAGGAGGAGGGGCACAAAGAAATGAAGTCACTTGTCCAAGGACATACTGGCAGTCTGGAATCAAAGCTCTTAAGCATTTCTCATATTACCTCTTAGAATCAAAATGGGATTTGCATTCAGACACTCCCTCTTAAACCAAATGCCTGAACAAAGGTTTCTGAATGACTTAGCATTAAGACTCTACTCTACATCTTGGTATAAGATCTCATACACAGATGGTACAATCACAAGAGGAAAAAAAAGAAACAAAACACTAGACTGCATAATAAGTGTGAGGAAATAAAGAAACCAGAATGTCCCCTTATGACAATATACTGTCACTTCAACAGATTTTGCTTATCAGGGTGAGCCCTGTAGCAGGTTACTCCTTGATATATTCCGCTCATCATACCAGGAGCTATTTTCTAATTCTAAGATAGTTTCTTCTTGATGTAAATGAATGCATTGGTGCTGCAGTGATTTTCTTTTCACTCAAAAAACCCTCCAAGCTGACCTAAGTCATGGATACTTCTCTAACCCAAGAGCCCTTTTTAGAGCAACATTGTCAACACATCTCAGCCTTTTTTGCCACCAAGCTTCCGCACCCATTGTTCCCACCCACAGCATCTTGCCATTTCTCACTGCAGCCTGCACTCCCTAAAAACATAAACAAAAGGCTGCTCCTGGCCCTGGTGGAAGGAACCTTCTGAAGAAGCAGGCCTCTCTATTGCAAAGTGGAGTTGGAGTCCCTCATGGGCTGGTGTTTATTTATTTTCACACAAACTTTTCTCCTTGGTAGAGGAGAGAGAACAAAGCAAAATTTGCAATTCGTAGGTATTGGCCAGAGCAGAGGAGTAGCCAGAAAGCTGGTCCTTAAATCTCTATTCAGGGGCACCAACCTTGAAAGAAAGGGACTGAAATTCCACCAGCTCCACGAGGGTTGCAGCTCTGGGGGTGTGAAAGTAAGTTGAAGGGAAGGACAGACCACCGTGGCTAATAAAGTATATTAAAATGATAATGTGTACTCAATTTTTACATTTTGCTAAATGTAAAATTTTACTTTATGATGTATTTAATAATCTAATATGTGAAATATATGAATTCCTTCCCATTTTTAAAAATAACAGTATCTGGGTATTATGCAAAATCAATATTGCAGTATGGAGTAATGTCATTTTGCTGGGTTTTGGCAAGTACCAAAAGACCCAAGAAATTAAATGCAAACTTGATGGTACATTTGCATTTTTCCAAGAGAGGATTCATCACTTTCATCCAATTCTCAAAGGGATTAGCAATGCAAAAGAAGAAAGGAGACATTGCCTATAGTAAATTCCTAGAAGTAGAGCTGTCAAAGCAATGAATATGGGCATTTTAAAGATTTTGATGTATATATTAAATTGTCTTCCAGAAACATTTTGCCCATCTTTATCTCTAACAGCTACATAGGAGACTCTTCCCACATACCAGATGTTCTCCTACAATGGCGACTATCATTTTATCTTCTTTACTAATTTGACAAATGAAAAATGTGATTTTTATTTTTTTATTGCTAGTAAGACTATATTTTTTCACATGTGTATTGGCAATCTGTATTTCTTCCTTGGTAAATAACCTGTCCAATTTCTCTGACCCTTTTTGTTTCTATTGAGGGTTATTTATCTTCTAATATTTTTACTTCATTTTGTTTTACCTCACTCCATCGGCCAGAAAGTCTGGAACAATGATAAACAATACTGGTAACAATGGCAATCCCAGTCTGTAGCCTGAATTTATTTGAAATGCAAAGAAATTCCAGAAGATCAGAAACACATTTTAAGCAAATATAACTGCCCAAATGCATGTCAACAATTTCCACATAGTAATTGATTATTGGTAGCTGAGATAACTGATAACCGAGATATTACGATAGCCTAAGATGATACAAACATATTCTCATTTTTCCCGAAGTTGACCAGTTTTGAAATCTGAAAGTTAATTTCTATGCCCTCAGGATACCATAAAAAACTTTCTTACTGTATTCATGCTGTTTTAAAATTCAATCAGAGCAGTGGGGAATTCAGAAAAAGTCATCTATACAGAATACACATAACTCTGGAAAAAATTTGTTGCATTACAGTGTCATGATATTGAACTGCCTTTTCCCAGCAGCACCTAATTCTCTTATAACCAACTTAGTTTATCACTGTCTAAGAAAGTTTACACACCACCACATATATATGTATATATATGTAATATATACATATCTACATGCCCACACCTACTTATATAATTAACCCCATGCAGTCAAAATTCTATAAATATTGATTATAATAGAGGAAAAATATGAAAAAATGCCCAAATAATAAATCATTTGTCTATAGAATTTTTCTAAAATGACAGTTCCCGATTCTTTAGGATATCTTTTCATGAATCTCAGTAGAAGCTCAATCCCTGAAGCAAGATGAGAGACTGTAAAATCATAGCAAACCATATAAAAGGCTCTTCAGACGTATCTGTAAAATCCCCCATTAGAGCATGTGATCATTAGTTCCGCTTCTCTCTCACATATCACAATGCAAAATGAGGGCCATGACTGATGAAAACCGTGGCTGTCAAAATGTATAGCCTATCCAGCAGAGCTCTATTGCTGTGTTGGTCCTAAACTGAGAAATCAAGGGCTCAGGACTGCAGCAGCAGCAAATTCATTATTCTGAGGTGAGACAGACTCTACACATCTAGAGAGTTTTTTGGATATATTGAACTGAGTCATGGATCCTTAACAATATTCCCTTTTTAAAAACTGCTTTCCTTCCAAATACTTACACAAGTATATTCTTAGCTCACAGTATAATAACTGCCAAAGAGTAGTGGATTTGAAAAAGCCCCATGAAGTTGTGGCCGCTCTATATAAGTGCAGTGTGTAAAAGAGTGTGTACATGCAGTGTACTCGCACAGGACTCCCAACGAGACACACCTGTTTTGCCATTAGCCATCATGTCATTCAGTGTCCCATCTCAAGCTGTGCATGGAGCCAGATAGAAGTTGATGGAGCCTGATAGAAGTCATTGAAGCTTCTCTAGTGAATAAGTCATGATATCACCCTACTATCTTAGCAGTGGAGTAAAGGCTAAATTTAAGGCTAAAAAATTATATGCTAATTATATGCTAATCATTGCCCTTTAAATGATATGTCTTTTGTGCATCTACTATCAATTTCTATAAAAAAGTAGCCATTTGCTAACCATACTAGGCCAGCAAGGTATATAATATAAAAGAAAAGCTTGAACAGATATTAGGCAGCAGAACCAGTTTAAAAGGTAGTTTGACTCTAGTGTCTGAGTTTCTCGTTTTCCTCTGGGATTCTTTACATGTACTCTCAATTATTACCACAATTCCTGGGCTCCATAAGAACGCTATTCCCACTTACTAGTTCAGGTACGACCCCTGTTCCTTTACTTTTTCCTAATGCATGGAGAAGATAAACTCAAATTCTCCATAGAACTTTATTAAAAGAAAAGAAACAAGAAAGGTAAATAAATGGAAAATTTTGACTCATTAAAACAACTAATTTTAAAAACAACTTTTGGGTATCTGATGTTTAATCATTACCTGAATCAAGGACCTTTTAGAAAGAATCCAGTGGTTGGGATGCCTAATGGATACATGGTCTTGGGCAAATTACTCAATCTTGGTATCTTCATCTACAAAATGAGGATTCATTCCACAAATATTTGAGTAATTATTCTCTGTCAGACTCTGAGAACTCAGCAGTGAAAAAAAATAGACTATTGAAGCTAACAGTCGCTCACATAATAAAATAACAATACCTCTGGTATAGGATTGTTGCAGGGAAGAAACCAAATGAGTTATATATAAATAAATGGTCAGCACAATATCTGCCTCATTGTCAAAATCTTAATACATGCTTTTGGATTGTTACAAACTGATATGACCCAGCTTTCCAGTCCCGTTTGGATTCCATTTGGTAGGTAGCATGCTCCTCCTGTAATGTTGGCCTAAATTATACTGTCTTAAGCCAAACCTAGACTAAATATCTTCCTCCAGAAGAGTCCTAGCTGCCTAGTGCTCAGGTCAGAGTGTCCTTCAGTCTCTGGTTCAACCGAAGGATAGAAAAATGTGTAGGGGTTAGAATCCTACAGATGCCCCAA
The DNA here is from genome assembly GCA_963574415.1 of Tarsius wallacei. Classification (NCBI taxonomy): domain Eukaryota; kingdom Metazoa; phylum Chordata; class Mammalia; order Primates; family Tarsiidae; genus Tarsius; species Tarsius wallacei. The sequence goes on from CAUYQG010133428.1 coordinate 49,402, forward strand.
ATTATCTTGGCTCAGGCTCTCATTTATGGTCCCATTTGGAGAACACTAGATAATTTCTGCTCTTCACTTCTTACCTCCAAATTTTGCTAAAGTAGCTTAAAGTAGTAGGAATAAATACAGTTTATATGTGAAAGCATCCACATATTTTTATATATATGGGCTCAAAAGTTACAACTGCCTAGAAGAATGTACAGATAGAAAATAATCTTATTAAGCCTACTGGAAAAATCACATAGAAATATGCTATAAATGTTTGTGCCAAAGAAATTCCAGACTTCTTTATAATGCTGGATATAGGGGAAAGTCTTCAATTAAATATTCTATTTTGAAGATAGTTTTATTTTAACTAACATGATTAGTAACAAGATTTCATAATAAGTTTCTAAGTTTCCGCTCCTCTAAAGAGCTGATCATTTCTACTGCTACCAGTGACCTTCATACCTAATTGCCGTTTTAAATGGGACTTAGCTTAGAGAGTCTCTTTTCAACAAGTGGGGATCAATAAAGCACTTGCTGCTTTTTTCTTTTTCTTTTTTTTTTTGAGTTGAAGTCTCACTCTGTCAGCCAGACTGGAGTGCAGTGGCCACTCCCGGCCACTGCAGCCTCGACTTGCTGGCCTCCGGTGATCCTTCCGCCTCAGCCTTCCAAGTAGATGGAACTACAGGCGAGCACTACCACGTCCGGCTAATTTTTGATTTATTGTGGAGATGAGGTCTCGCCAAGTTGCCCAGGCAGGTCTCAAACCTGCGGGCTCAGCCAATCCACTCACCTCGGCCTCCAAAGTGCTGGGATTATAGGCTGAGCCACCGAGCCTGGCCACTTGCTGCTTTTTAAGACAGATTTATGTGGTTGGTTCATTTTCTTCTACAGAAGCCCCCATACACGAAATAAATTTATTTGGTAATCCATTGTTACTAATGCTCATTTCAAGCAGGAAGAAAAATAACGTGTCTGAAAACTATTTAGTGGCTACCTGGCATCTAGCTGACATGAAGGGAAAACACACTCAATAATAATTTCAGGATCTAGCTTCATGTGAATATTGTAGTTGACTCAGAGTAATTAAAGTAAGCAAAATTTTACTATGAGCAATTTAAGAGTTTTCTTTATAAGTAGGAATTTTATTTAATAACAGGTTCCAGTATGAAAACACAGTTTTGTCCTAAATGACTTTTAATCTTTTATATGTGACAAATATAATTATGATGAAAATTGTATTTCAATAAGTAATGATTTAAGTGACATTCTAGTCAACTATGATTCAGAACAACAGACGCCTGTGACACAAAAATTTCATAGAATATTTGTAAATATTATTTTAAATACTTATACATAGAAGACAGAGTAAAACATCTGTGAGGCATATTAATGTATAGAGATATGTACTACGCATATGCCATATTTTGGCTCAAATTATATTAACTTCCCTTTTTCTTAACTGGACATTTCTCATGTAACTTTTTTTGGCTGAGTTTCTATATCTATTAGGGAAAACAGCTTGCTTTGAATACCATCAAAATGAAATTCTCAAAAACTGTAAATTCAGAAGCTATAAATATGTTATGCTGATTAGAGAATGAAAAACAAGCATTTGTTCATTTGAAAGCAAACATTTACTGAGCACTTAAAATATGCCAGAACTGTTACAGGCATGTGAAGATAGAAGTGAATAAAACAGACAAAAATCTCTGCCTTCATTTAGAAGAAAAAATTCACATCCTCTCATTTGCTGTAATCTAAACTAGAACTGGTAGCACCTGCCACCCCAGGGGCTGCATCAGGCTTCAAAGAAGTTCTCTCACATGGAGCTCAATGAATAGCCTCAGTTAGCTCCTTCATCCTGCACAAAGTTTCCAATTTCAATTCACTTTATACTTACAGAAGTGAACTTTTTGCTTTCCAAAATGGACTATTGCTTTTGGTCATAATGTAAAATGTAGTTTACGAGTTAATAGTTACTTTGAAAAGGCTTAATAATTAAATATCCACAGGACTGCTCCTAAGAAATACATGTTTTTTTCTAAAGCTAAACCCACCAATCAAGGTAGACCCACAACCAAGGTTCCAGGATCTCCTGAGGAAAGACTTTAGAATTAAGATTCAGAAAAAGTCCTTTGATTCTTCAGACAACATTAAAGAATGAAAACATTTTCCATCTCTCTCCATCTATTCAATTATTCAATTATTGTTTTAATCATACAAATGGATGGTAACCAAGGACTAGACAATGACAGATCAGTAAGTATATAACAGGTGGTTTTATATGTTCATAGTGGCACTAAGCAGAGTGGAATATTAAAAAAATAGTTTGCAATCAAATTGGAATCAAAAATCATGAAATGATCCTCAATAATGCAAGAAAACAGGTAATCAAGTGATGGATTATTCAGTACAACTCATATACCCAATAGAAGGTCAGGGAACACAGGCATAATAGGGTATAGGTTAAAAAGGAGAGATTCTGCATAAGACTTTCTTGGAGAAATAATCATATGCAATCGCAGAATGGAGTAGTTTGTATTGCCGAAGTAGGGTTTGTGTTTTAGGAAGAAGTGGCATGCAGTGCTGAAGATGTAAGAGATTATGAAAAGACCAGATGACTAGTAAGAGTGCAGACGAGTTAGAATCAATGATGAGAAGCCAAGGAAAATGTGGTAGGAGTGAGTAAAATGATGAAAACTGTGTTTATAGAAGTTTACTCTACTGGTAGTGGTCAAAGTCAACTACAATGTGACCAGTCAGCCATAAAGGATGCTATGTTGTACACCTCAGTGGAAAACTATGTATTGTTTGAACTCTAGAGAATCCCTCTAGGTTATCTGACTGAGGTACCTTGTGAATATTTTACAATTCCTACAACTCTGTCAGTTGTAGGTTGATGATAGCAATGCAAAATAACACACATACACACACACACACACACACACACACACACACACACACACACACACAGACACATACTTTCCTGTTCAGAGTAGTTTGAACAGTAGTTGTCATTCCCTCTGGAGGGGGGCAATTTTATCTCAGTTTATACATTCATTTCAATATTCTTGATCTATCAATAAGTCTGTTTTTTGGACTTCTTTTGAGAACTGCTTATAACATCTACATGGCACCCTCACTGACAGATGAGTGGAATAAATTTTTAACACATGTTCATTTTATATCTGTGTGAAAGTCAGGATTTTGTCTTTCACCGAAAATTGTCTTTTAACACATACTGGAGGATAAAGTCAAGTCATGGAGCAGGCAAGATTACTCAACATGGGACAGTATCAGGGCAGAAACCAGATTTTTCAACAAAAATGATAGACAAGCCATAGTGACTGAATGAGTACTGTGAACTTATTCATTGTGGTCTCTGATGCTTATCATTCATGACTGGAGTTCATCTTTAAAATTTACAAACCTTTAATAAATGATGAAATTGTGCATGGGTGCCTGATATAGGAAGAGCCTCAAAGCAACTCAAGCAACTTGGGTTTCCTCAACATAGGCTCCTTCTGCAAACTTTCCTGCTACTCGTGGGCAGCTGATTTCCTAAAATGTATTTCAAACATCAGCCTTTCTACCTGTAACTTGTCTTGCTGCTTCAGCCTTCTCTGGGGAAGAATAGGGTGAGGAAAACAAGGGTAATTTTACATGTTTAAAGCGTTTTCCTTTTTGTCCTGCTAAGCCATATTTTAAAGGAGAAAATTGAAAAATACACAGAGGAAAAATTATTATCAGGAAAAGAATTTTTAAAAGTGGAATTGCATTGGGTATGTGCCCATTTGATTAACCTACATGTGGGTAATTGGAAATTGATTCTGAGCATAACTATGGCTTTTCCTAATCATAAAAGCTAAATAAAATTTAAAAATTATATCTTTTAAGTTATTTGTATATATAATATATTTTTTGTTGGGTATACAAAATAGATCATATGGTAAGTTGAAGATAACACTGTACTCATATTTAAGCAAATTTATGAATGTATCTACTAATTTTGCTTTGTCAAGCAGGATAAACCCTGAGAATACAAATAAAAAATGCTGAATTTGAACATTCTTAGGCACACAGTCTGATTTCCTTATGGTAACTCATTTGCAATACTTTAAAGTTTATAAAACATTTCCACATAGAGCATTAAACTGGGGACCCAAAAAACCAAAATTTACTTACTTAAATTGTATATTTATTCTTACATATTTAAACTTTAGTCACCTTCAAAGTACTCTTCGTTTGATGCAAAACACCTATTGATATGGTTTTTACACTGCTCAAAACAGTTTTTGACTCATCAATTTTGATGACTTTTAGTGCTTCTGCCATTTTTTGTTCCACCTCTTCCACATCGGCAAAATGTGCCTTTTGAGGGCTTTTTCATGGGGGGTGGGGCCAAAAAAATTGATTGGGGCAAGATCAGGTGAACAGGGAGGGTGGGGCACAGGAAACTATGCTGTTTTTTGTCAAAAACTGCTGAACACTCAGCACAGTGTGGGCAGGAGCACTCGTAAATCACTCATCATAAATTAGGCAAACATGTTGAAAGAATCTCCAAAAAAATTTCACTGAAACTGAACACAGCCTCTCACAACACTAGGTGGTGATGCTGATGGCTTCCCAGAAAACTTACCTAGCAGAGGAAGCCATTACTACAGAGAGCCCACTTTCCAAAAGATAATTCCAGGTTTTGGGGGGGTCTCCCCTAATATATCCAATCCAAATCTTGTGAATCAAAGTTCCCATTTCAAATAGGAGCAAGTTTAGTCCAAGAGGTTGAACTGTCTACTCAAGTGAACAAAGCTGGTTGATAAGAATTGGAGTTCAAATCCAGAAAAATCTCAAGTTCCAGTTATTCTTTCATTAACCAAAAAAGCAAGTCAAATGTGTACTATACACAATTGCTATTTTCAGGGGTAGAGTATGCCTATTTATGGATACCATTCCTTATTTTCAAATGAAAACTCAGTGGCTCATCTCAGGAGTTTTTTTCAAAGCTCCTAAATCCAGATTAGTCAAACAGAATGTTGAGAGAGTATGGAAGCCACAGAATAAAGCCCCAACCTCTGGGAGACTAATTGATTCATGCCTCAGTTAATGGCTGAAACTTTGCCATTTATGGTCACAATATTTCGCATAACAAGCAACTGTGTTTGGGAGTGATCTGTTACACAGCAATATGTGGTCATAGATGACCAATACACACTGTCTTTCATTAGGCAACCTACCTATCTGCCTATGACCTCTGAATATAGCGTGCTTTAAAAGAAGGAATAATTTGAATGACTGAGTGATCCATCTTTAGGAGACTAAACTGAAATGCTAAATGTAGCAAATCAATAAGCCACCAGCATAATGCAGTATAAATGAATCTCTTTCAAAAAATAAAAATCTATTTATCTGACTACAGCACAGAATCAAATTAATCCTTTTATCTGACTTGGCTTTTTTTTTTTCCTTCCCAATACAACTGTCAAGCAATCTAATAATCAAAAGGTGTTCACACATATCTTGCTAAAATCAATTTCTGGGGTAGTAAAGTGTATTGCTAGTATGATTAAAATAATTTTACCTCAAGGTCCCTGGTGATCCATCCTCTATCATACTGTAGTATTAGAGACCTGTATTTCATGCCCTAAGGTGAAGAAAAGAGAGGCAGGATTGCCTGGTCCTTGTGTAGCTAGAAGAAACAAAGTATCTATTCTGACAAATAAGACTACAAGCTTTACTTGACATAGTATTTTTCCAGAATTTTTTTTCTAAATGGAAAGTAATATATACAACTTTATCATAACAGACAGAAATTATTTTTGCTGACCTCAAGATGTGCTGAATGCCACTGCCAATAACACCAGAAACAACAAACAAAAAACTCCCCACGCATCTAAGAAGAACATAAACCAAAACAAAACAAAACTTACTTTTCATCTTTATTTCTGTCTAGTGCTTCTTCCTACAGACAAGCCACTGCTTTTTGCTTAATCAAAATAAAGATACACACTGCAAATAGAATTGAAACTGAATGATAAAACATTTGATACCATGATAACTAAAATTATGAAAAAATAAAAATTTAGCAAATAAAATACCTGAATACTATATCAGGTATATCGCTGATGAAGGACAGTATAGATAAAATAATATTGCAGCTTCTGTTTGTTGATAGAATTGGTCAGCCTTAAGGACTATCTGTGTGGCTTTTTTTTTCAATTTTCCAGATACACCTAAGAATAATGTACCTCAAAATTATGACTGCAGAGAGAATGGGCACAGTGTTTTCCACCCACATTCACCAAAAGCTGGATAGAAGCAGAAGATACTTAAAAATTAGTATTCAATATGTGCTGAAAATGGGACAATGATATTTTGCTGACCTAAATGTTTACAAAAGAATTAAAAGGTAATTAGAAATGCAAAGCCTTTCTTCCTCTGAGGCAGGGTACAATTAGCAAGGTCAATTGTGCTGGGGTGAATGGCTGACTGTCCCCTTGGTAGAAGAGTAGCCAGAAAAAGTACAAGTCCCATGGGTTTGCAAGAGGCTACTTCTCCATAGACACCCGAATACTAAATAATTATTTCCCAATCCTATTCTATATTACATCATCCCAGAGTGAATATGCAATACAATATTGTTAGAAATCTGCTTAGAAAAATCAATAAAAATACATCCAGTATTTTTACAGACGACTTTCAAGGTGTTCTGTTTCTTTAATGGAAAATATCACATTTTGAAAAGGAGAGAAGAGATGAGTTCACAGCAGGAACTCTCCAATGGTCTTCCTGTGTTTGTTTTGGTATCTTGTCCTCGCTGTTATTTGTTTTCCAGCAGAGAAGGCACCCTGCGGTACCATTACTGATTACAACTCAGGTAAGTGCTCATGTGGAGAAATGGGGCTCTCTTTTGGCAACATGAATGTTCAGATGTATGAACTGGTTATACCGTGAAGATGCTCCCGTGACAGCCGCTCCTGCTGATATACATCATACATTCCAGAACTCTCTCAGCAGTTCTCTTGAGTACGTATTTTAAACTACAGCTCTTCGCAGCATCTCATTTTCATTCAAACTTGGTGTCATTGCACTTTCAAAGAAACTTGATAAGAATGCTAAGTCAATAAATGTGCCTTTGATCACATTCATTAAGTTAATTACAATGAGAGTAATAAGTTTTTAAAAAGTGAGTTCTATGAGGACAGAGGCAGAATCTGTTTTTTCCTACCACATGATTGTATCATGTCCTTAAGATATATTTGTCAACCATGAAATATGCTTACAGAGAAAAAAAAGCTCCAAAACCACAGCTTAAAAATGGCTTCAGAAATCCATGAAAAGTGATGCAGCTCCTCACTCTCCCCCAAAAAACTGTAATAATAGTCCCCAAAAGGAGACAAATGTGAAATTACCTGTTAGAAAAATAACACCAATGTCTTTATTTCTTCAATGTCAATATAAATTTTATAAATATAAATTTGAAGATGTTTCAAGATTCTTTGGTTCAAAATAAAACAAAACAAAAAGCAAAGCTAATTTAGAGGCAGCAATATCCTTATCCTCCCGTATTTTTTATAGAATAAGATACAAAGGGAGAAACAAATGAGAAACAAGGAACTGAAGAGAAACAGAATATAACTGATGGAAATGTGAGTGTGTGTGTGCGTGCACACATGCACTTACACGCATACACATTTGACTAAGTTAGTTAAAGTTGTATTATTCATTTTTAAAGTAAAGTAAGAACATAAAGTTAGGATTGCTAAATTATGTCAAGCACAGTGACTTGAATTCATGTAAAAAAATACTGAAACATCTTAACCAATATGAAATGTCACTATTTCTTAGTTCTCTTGACAATACAGGACACCAACCGATAGACAACCAATATTGAATATTTACTATGTGCTAGACACCAGGTTAGGTGTTTTCACATATGATCTCACATTTATATTTCAGAATCCTTATCTCCTCCATTTAACAGAGGAGAAAACTGAATTTCAGAAAGGCAAACTGACTTGTCTAGTTCTACAGTCTAAGGGATATCATCAAGGCTTGAACTCCAAGATGTGCTGAATCCAATTTCAGTAAATTTCCACTCAAGGATGCTACAGGAGTTAAAATCTGCATGCCAAACCAAAACAAATGGTTTTAGCTAGTCAGTTTATTATTAAGTGCCATGATGCCTTCATTTCAAATGAGGACTTTAGTAAATATCATCTGTTGAATCAACTGCAAAATCTCTTGAATAACATTTTTACCTCATTATACCTTGTGATATCCCCCAAAAGTGAACTTTCCTTCATTCAAGATTAAAAACACCACTTACAATCAGGCTGTTAGGTCCTATTTTTTCCCTCCAGTTGACTGCTATTTATTTATATTTTTAATTGAAAAATAATAATTTTATATCTTTTGGGGACACACGGTGATGTTTTGATATATATCTACACTGTGGAATGATTAAATCATGTTGATTAACAAATCTACCACTTTACTACTTACCATTGTTTTGTAGTGGAAACATTTAAAATCTATTCTGTTAGCAATTTTGAAATACACAAGGCATTGCTATTTATTATAGTCACCATTCTGTGTAATAGATCACTAAGACTTATTACTCCTGTCTTGGTGAAACTTTGTACCCTTGGACCAACATCTTCCCTTTCTCTATCCCCCTTTCTCAGCCTCGGGTAACTACCATTCTATTCTCTATTTCTATGAGATTGACTTTTTAGATTCCTCATATGAATGACATCATGCAGTATTTGCTTTTCTGTGCCAGGATTATTTCACTTAGCATAATGTCCTCCGGATTCATTCATGTTATTGCAAATAACAGGATTCCCTTCTTTTTAAAGGCTGAATAGTATTTCATTATGTATTTATACCATGTCTTCTTTATCCATTCATCTGATGATAGACATGTAGGTTGGCTTTATATCTTGGCTATTGCGAATAATGTAATGCACCTGAGCATTATCTCTTCAGCACATTGTTTTCAATTTCTTTGGATACATACCAACAAGTGGGATTGTTGGACCATATGGAAATTCTGTTTGTGGTTTTTCTGAGGAACCTCCACACTGTTCTCCATAATAGTTGTGCTAATTTACATTCTCGCCAATAGTGCATAAGGGCTTCCTTTTCTTCACACTCTCATCATCTTTTGACTTTTTAATAATAACCATTTTAACAGGCATGAGGTGATGCTTCATTGTGGTTTAATTCACATTTCCCTGATGATTAGTGATGATTGGCATTTTTTCATATGTCTTGTCTATTGGCTATTTATATATCTTTTGAAAATGTCTATTGAGATCATTGGTCCATTTTTTATTCTAGTTACTTGTTTTCTTACTACTGAGTTGAGTTTTTTATATATTTTGGATATTAACCCTGTATGATTTGCAAATATATTCATTCAATCTGTGAGTTGTTTCTTCTCTCTGCTGATTGTTTCCCTTGCTGTGCAGAAGCTTTTAAGTTTGATGTAATCTCATTTGTTTATTTTTGTTTTTGTTATCTGTAAGCTCATATTCAAGAAATCTTTGCCCAGAGCAATGTTGTAGAGTTTTTCCTTTATGTTTCCCTCCAGTGTTTCAGGCCTTACTTTTAAGTCTTTAATCTACCTTAAAATGATTTTGCATCTGATGTGAGAAAAGGATCTAATTTCATTCTGCATATAGAGATCCAGTTTCCTCAACATTATCTATTGAAAAGACTGCCTTCCTCTTTTATTTTATTTTTATTTTTTTGGACAAAAATCAATCGACCATATTTCTATGAATGAGCTTTTTTTTTTTTTGAGTTGGAGTCTCACTCTGTCGCCCAGACTGGAGTGCAGTGGCCGCTCCCGGCCACCACAGCCTCGACCTGCTGGGCTCCGGCGAACCTTCCGCCTCAGCCTTCCAAGTAGCTGGAACTACAGGCGCGCGCTACCACGCCCGGCTGATTTTTTGATTTATTGTAGAGATGAGGTCTCGCTTGCCCAGGCGGGTCTCGAACCCGCGGGCTCAGGCAATCCACTCACCTTAGCCTCCCAAAGGCGCGGGATTACAGGCTGAGCCACCGAGCCCGGCT